>JAVJIF010013157.1:0-141090 GCA_038442645.1 Agave tequilana
AAAGAAATCAAAGACTTATTAAGTTGCACTACTCATCATAAGTAGAAAGATTTTTTTTGAAATTGTTCAACTACATATACTTGATTTTTGTTGGTATTAAAATAAACTTTGTTTTGAATGACTTTACTCACTGAGCGTCGAGCTTACCCTTTTAATTCCCCTTTTCAGGTTATAAATAAAGGAAAAGGCTCTGAAAGTTTGGGTTGACTTGACATAAAGAAAGAAAGACTGTAGTACTCACTAGAAACTTGAATAATTTCTTTGATATGTTACTTGAATATGTGCTTATACCTATGTATATAAATTTTTGAAACTCTGTATATATGGAATCGTATTTTTATATGCGTTATAATGTTGGGTATGGACTTGAAATTTTATATAGATATGTATCGAGTAAATTTGATTTGGATTACGAATCTTAAGGTAAGCAAGTAATATATCGTTATGTTGAGAGATGTGTTCTTGTAATCATATATTAATATGAGTTGAGTTATTTAGATTTAAAGTTTTGAATTTAAAGTATGTTAATGTTGGTCGAAAATTTTATATATGTTTTATTAGAGTAGACTCTGTTGACACTCTAAAAAAGATAAGATTCCTAACTGGCCTGAACAATGTCTAACTTGTTGACATCTATAAAAGATAAATGGCAGACAAGCTGAAGACTAGTTCTTCACCTATCTCAAAAGGGACATATTAACAACTTAGACTCTACTGATCTAGTGAAGCAGACAATAAGCCAAGGAAAGCTCGTGATAAGGCTCAGGCAGGTCAAGAGACACTAAATTAGCTAACACTTAGTCTCACACGAGCCCACGAGACAAGTCTCGCATAAGAAGCCTAAGCTGCTTAGCATTGCAGGAAACTCCTTCACAGTCTCGCTGCGAGCTAACTTCAACTTCGCACAGGAATGCTCAGTTAACTCCACAGAGAGTTAGATTCGCTCGAAGCCCTATGCAGCTTCGCAAAAGGGTAATTGGTAGCTTCGCCACAAGGATTATCCAGCTCCGCTGAAGAGCTTTCTTCTAACTTCGTCAGATGTTTCCCCCAGCTTCGCTGTGAGCTCAACGCGGTAGCTCCGGTGCTAGTCTTTTATGGTCATCTTGGATCAATCAAATCTCTAGATAAGATCAAATCTAATTAAGATCAAATCTAATTGAGATCAGATCTAATTGAGATCAAGTATTTTTGACTCTCTCAATCAGGTAAGAAGATCAAGGTAGATCTCTCAATCAGTTAAAGCGATATCTTTCACAAAAGGATAACTCCTAATTAATTGAAGAGATAAAGGGAATATTCCTCATTTAGCGTCCCAGGCTACTTCGCAAAAGCGGTTTCTAGCCTCGCGGAAAGGCTACTTTTCAGATACAAAACAGATTGACTCAATCTATTTTCAGATTTTCAGGGCCATTATACCCTGTTCTCCCTATAAATAGCCCACCATAGGCAAAGGGAAGAGAGGACGGATGGACCGAGACCCCCCAAAGAGAGGACCTCCGGCGGACAAGAAAGTGGAAGCTAACAAGAGATCTATTCTCTTACTTTTAAGAATTCAGAGAACTACTTCTCTAATCAGGGTGTTAATACCCTAAAATCTTTCTCCCTCTCAAGGAATTTTCAGAACTAGGGGAGAAGGAATTCCATGCGGAGGCAGCTCGAGAAGTAATAAGAGGGCTCTACTGACCTTCTGTTCTCCGATTCCCGAACCAGGCGAGAAGGAATCCATCAGACAGCAGCTAATTGTCTGATCGATCACATCGTCAAAGGGATAAAGTAATCGAGCGCTGATCAGATTCCTACCGGCACACTTTCCAGAAATCTCAGAGGAGATCTATCTGTAATCTTCTTCTTGCAAAGAATTACTTGTAATTTCACTCCTCGGCACTTTTTTTAAGTTTTCTCTTTGCAAAATCAATGGAAAATAAGATGGCGACTCTGCTGGGAATTCATTCTCCACTGCTGAGAATCAAGTGTCTCAATGTGACGATCAAACCTCTAGGTCTATTGCTGAAACGCCGGTCATTCACTATGGCCAAAAGCAGTTCGAGCAACTTCCCTGGGGGTAGCAAAACTCCCCTACATATGCGCAAGGAAGTTGGCGTAGCCAGAATCCCTATGCTAATTCTTCAGAGCAGGTCTCTATGAAGACAAATAAGGCTCTCTGTAAGCCTATTACGGTCATCTGACGTAACAAGAAAGCAGGACCGCAATGCAACAGTCAGAATTCTGAGTCCGTTACTGTCGAAAAATTGGTTGTTCATTTCGACCAAGAAAAATTCGACAAACTCCTCGCTGGGGGTAGTCCAATACTCATGCACGAAAGCATAGAAAGGTTACAATGACTAAGGTTTTGGAGCATAAACTGGAGGCAGAATCCTCCTAACTCCTCTCAGTCTCGCGCAAGGCTAGCCATGTTCTCTGCGAACCTAAGTTCCCTCTTCCAATGCAGAGATGTCGAGGCAGAAACAGAAAGCTCCATGTGAAGCTTCAGGCGTAGCTACGTCACAAATTCGTCTATCCGTGAAGACAAAGGCAAAACACCTGCCTGCTTCGTCGAAATTATCAGCCGCGAGGTGGAGCGGCAATTCTGCCTACGCCTAGTCCAGGAACAGTAACTCCTCATACCAATCTTGTTCTTATGAGTGACACAATGCCAGTACCTCAGGGTACGCGTAGAGTCTTAGCCGCCAGGCTAGGATTAAAGCACCCAGCGGTGCTAATCTTCTTCGTAGCTTGACTCATGAAAAAGGGTGTTTTTTTGTATATGATCAAGCTTATCAAGAAGCTTAAGAAGATATCAAAACATATCTCATAAAACCTCCAGTCTTAGTAGCTCTCACATCAGGAAAACCGTTCCTGCTTTATGTGAAAGCAATGGACCATTCTCTCGGTGCTCTGCTTGCCCAAAAAGACAATAATGGTCACAAGCAAGCTATTTATTATCAGAGCAGGACTCTGATAGGGGCGGAATCTCGCTATAATTCTACTGAGAAGGAATGCTTAGCTCTTGTCTTTGCTATTCAAAAGATACGACATTATTTTGTCAGCCAAACCATATATGTCATTTCCAGAGTGAATCCTTTGCGTCTTCTCATGACGAAACCAGGATCATTAAATTCAAGATTAGCTAAGTGGGCGCTCATTTTATCTCAGTATGACATGCTCTTTGTCCTTAGAGGGCGGTTAAAGGCCAGACACTTGCAGAGTTCTTGGCTGCTCATCCGGTTCCGGAAAGCTCAAAACTTCATGAAGACATTCCAGAAAAAGTCTTTGAATCTAATATAACTTCAGAGGATGAGGTTTGACAGATGTTCTTCGATGGAGCATCACGAATAGACCTTAAAGGCAGGATCATTGCCAGTGTGGGGGTTATGTTATCTCTCCACAAAATCATATCCTTTCTAGAGCATTTTCTCTGACAGAATCATACTCCAACAATGTGCCAGAATACAATGCTCTACTTATTGGCTTTCAGCTCGCTCATGAACTGGGGGTACGCTACCTTGAAGCTTATAGTGATTCAAAATTGATTGTCAATCAGGTTAAAGGTGAATATGAGGTCCGTCACGAAGATTTGGTATCTTATTATCACGCAGTCATTGAAATGGCTAATTTGTTTGATGGTTTTTACATCAGTCACGTTTCTCGATCTCAGAACACTAGAGCCGATGCTCTGGCTGTATTAGCAATAACGCTAGCCCTGCCAGTCGACACCAAGTATCACCTTACAGTGGCGACTTGACACCTTATCTGCTCTAAACATATGTTGAGAACCAGAGAGGTCTATAATATCTCGACGGATCTTGAACCGAGAGATTAGCGATTTTCCCTCATCAACTATGCTCTACATGGTTTACTGCCGGATAACCCTAAAGAAGCCGCATCTATCAGGCGAAGGTCTCTCCGCTTTTACTATGATCCAACTCTAAAGACACTTTTCTGTCACACATATATGACGGTATCCTCCTACGTTGCCTTTCCAATTTAGAGGCACAGGAAGTGCTCAAAGAAGCGCACGATGGCACATGCGGAGCTCATCAACTAGGTCCAAAACTCAAAGACTGATTGCACAGGCTTGGATATTATTGGCCAACCATGATAGCCGATGGCATCCACTATGCATGAAGGTGTAAAGCCTGCCAAATTCATAAAGACTTCATACATCAACCCTCAGATTTACTCCATTAACCGTTGCTTCATAGCCATTTGAAGCATGAGGAATCGATGTCGTAGGACCAATCAGCCCTTTCGACAAAAGGACACCGATTTATCCTAGCGATAATCGATTACTTTTCAAAGTGGGCAGAAGTTATACCATTGGTTGAAGTTAAAACTCTAACTTGGTCAATTTCATCAAACACCATGTCATCCATCGATTTGGTGTCCCTAGGCGGATCATCCATGATAACGGTCCCCAATTTGTGAGTCAGATGTTCTACCGATTTGCGATAAGTACCTGATTTAGAACGTGGCATCAACTGCTTATAATCCTGCCGCTAATGGCTTGGCGGAAGCATTCAACAAGACAATCATTATTAAGCTACTCAAAAAATTCGTTTCATCAAATAAGCAAGACTGGAATGAGAAGCTTAGTGAATGTCTTTAGGCCTACCACGGTTCGGACCCCACAGACAATACGCCTTTTTCCTGGTGTACGGATGCGAAGCGGTCATACCATTAGAAATCTAGATGCCATCATTGTGAGTCGCTTTAATGACTAAGATGATAACAGAGGACAATGATCAGTTGCGTCTTCAAGAGCTCAAAGCCCTAAATGAGAAGCAGTTACAAGCTCAGTAACACATTGAGTTGTATTAAGCCCGGATCTTACAAGCCTTCAATAAGAAGGTCAAGTAAAGAGTCTTCCATAAAGGAGACTTAGTTTTAACCGTTAGACGATCGATGATCATGACGCACAAAACCAAAGGCAAATTTCAGCCCAAATGGGAAGGACCGTTTGTAATAGAAACAGTCTATTCAAACAGGACATATTGCCTTTAAAGCAGAGAATGAGGTAGTCGACCCTTAAGACCAAAGTAACGGATCGCTTTAAGCCCTTATAAAAGCTGTCGACTAACTCAGCCACGAATTCGTTCTCGGTCTCAACTACTCCGCTAAACGAGCAGCCTCTGAAGACAATGCTTCCACCTGTTTCACTGACATAACTGTAGAAGGAATAGTAGAAGCACTGGCTGGAGCAATATGAGGGATCATCGGTGATCTCGGAGGAGTCCTCATTGAAACCAGTACACTAGCCACAACTGAAGTAAGGCTAGTGACTATTTCTGGAAGAGCTGGCTCAACCATTAGTGTTGAAGAAGTAGGACTGGTAATCACCTTTTTAGCTTCGCGCTTGGCAAGATAGGCAGTACTGACAAAACTAATGGTATCTCACTTACCGATATTATTGGAAGTGAGGTTGGTTTCGTGACTACTGTCCCCTCAATCCCCTTTCTTTTGGCTGGTTTGGGCTGATAAGAGGGCAAGTCGTGATACAAAACATCCAACTCAGCAGCATCTGCCACGGTCGAAGTATTTGTTTCACCCCTGAGTCCCTTAGGGAAACTGGTTGGTTCCCTCCAAGTCGATGCGCCTAAGGGTGGGGCACCTGTGATTAAACTTTGATTAAGCAAGGCGTAATGAATATCATGAGAAAAATTACTCACGAAAGAGCAAAATATTACCAAAAGATGGTATCACCTTAACTGCCTTACCGCAGTCTCTCTCTAAAATCTCTCAACAACGACTTCAGTCCTCTCAAGCTCTATGGAAAATTTTTGACAGAATCAACACGGACGACTGGCCCATCTTCACTCGCCGAACCCTCTGTGGTCCATCCAAAAGAGCTAGAAACTATGGGACTTTCTTTTAAGGTCCCAGCACCTAAAGGACCTACATCGGCCGCATCACCTCCAGATTCTTCTGGGACGGAGAAATAGCTAGCCTCATCGCCTTCTCTATAAGTGAACAGGGGATCATAATGCTCTCCCTGTTCTCCTGCGACCTCGGCTCTCGGGTCTCTCACCGCCTCTATTCCTGAGTCATGAAGTAAATAATGAGTTGTACGGAATGCATAAGAGTGTATTGCAAGAGAGGAGCTGATCTTACTCGGGTCCGGAACAGCTTTACCAGCGGTCGCCTAGGAGCCTACAGCTTAATGACTAATAGAGTAGGAGGAGGAGGCACTGCAGATGATTCGCCCTCTGCAATAACAGTAGGAGCGTAGTGACGAGGCTTCTTTACTACCCTCTTCCTGCGAGATCCGCCTTACCGCTTTCGTTTGAAGTGGACATTGGTATTTTCTTCCTCCAACTCCTCCACCTCTACATCTTCCATGGGGGCTATGCCTACCCCACCAGAAGCAGTTGCTGGAGCCTCAGCACTTGTATCCCCTTCAAAGTGGAGACTTCCTGTGTCCGAGGCCTCGCTATCATCAACAGTAATGAATTCGCCGAGGCCTGACACGTGGACCCTCTTACCTGCTTCTTCTGTCAGTGACCTTCCACTTCAACCGCTGAGAGATCAACTTCACACCAAAGGAATTAATAGAAAACCAAGTTGGCGTGGAGTTTGAAGTTCTATACCACTGGCAGAATCTCAGGATCGTCAGAAGGTTCGGAGTCCTCAGCAGCATGCACAGCCGCACCTCAGTACAGCCAGCAATATAAAACCGCCAGGCACGAGCTCTATTAATGAGACTCCCCATGAAGGTCAGGCTGCTGTTCGGATTACCTATGTATGTTGGTCATACCCAAACTAACGAGCAAACTGACTCGGAACATAGGGCTCCGGTAACAGGTGCCCCGCTTCTATACAACAAGTGGGATGGCGGATGGATGCTAACCAGCCATTCGAAGACTTCCCGACTCAACGACGTCTGCCTTTCCCTATATCCTTGAATTCCTCACCATAGCCTGCATCACGAATGTAGGGAAAGCACGAAAAAGGCTACAGACGTCATGACGGCACAGTAGTTTGCGGACCGCAGTCACATAAGTCCATGACCACAAACACCCCTCGATTCGTCAGAGAAGAGCCATTCGAACACCTTCTGGGGGCTCCTCACCATTTTGGATGATAGATGGGTAGTGAAGGACGAACCATGCCATCAAATAAGTATATGGCAAACCAATTATGGGGTTTGGTCCGTTGCAAGGCAAGATAGTCCCCTTTCCCCGCTTCGTCGTTGGTGGCTGACAAAAAGCCTCCATCAATGCACGAAAGCCTCTTTGAATACAACATATCATTGCTGGAAGAAGTCCAACAGAATGACCATGGACTAGACAAACAACCGGTCATAAGATAGTTGGCTGAATGTCGTCGCTAGATGGAGATGACACCACGCATCTTTTCAGCCAAACCATTAAAAAGCTAGCTAGAAGTGCCTTCTGGGACGTCAGTCGACAAGCCTAGTGGTGGAAACTCCGAAGAATATCACCTTTCCATAGGGTCTGTCATCTTCTTCCAAAATCAAATCCCCTTGAGAATGCTCTTGCATCCGACGAAAGATGTCTTCATCTGCAACTCCACAGTGAGCCGCTTTGGGAGTACCTTCCAGGTCAGGGAACAAATAATTTTGTAAATCACCTAGAGGGGGTGAATAGGTGATTTTGCTAATCTAGGAACTAAATGCGCTAAATGCGGAAGATAAAACAAATATTGTAACACACTTAGTACAACACACAAGTGTAGCCGAATTTCCCGTTAAGAGCTCTAGACTAACTCCTCTTGATTCCCCTTTAATGGGTTGAGGTGCTATGTGAAGCTCTTGTGGTTAAGTACAAGTGAGGCATACACACAAACAAGCCAAGCATATAAGGATGATAAGCAATATGAAATGATACAAGGCACAAATGCAAGCAAGTATGAATGATACGACAATATGAATAATGCTATGCACAAAATAAAGAGAGAGGGTTAGAGAGACAATGGATCAAACGCTAACAACAAGATATGTTTCGAGGTTCGAGACCCTAGCTCTACATCCCCGCCTTCACCGAGAAGGATTTCTAATCCACTATCTCCCACCGAGGGAACCTCTACCGAAGAGGATTTGTTACAACACAAGGAGTACCAAACTCCTCTCTCAATACAAACACCACCTCACACAAGAGGGGTAGCCCTTAGCCAAACAACAACGATCCACCTCACACTTCAGGGATACAAACCAACAACCAACTCCACCTCACCAAGAGGGAACAAATCACAATCTCAACCTCTACCAAAAAGGGAGCAAACCAATCACCCGATCACCTCTACCAAAGAGGATACAATAAGAACAAGGGTGTTTACAACAAGTGGTTTCTTTCAACTACAAACAATCTCTTTTTTCCACAAACAAAGATCCTAAATAGATTAGGATAGAATGATAAGCTCAAGTGTGGAAAATAAGTATTTTGAGCAAAGAAATACTCTTGGGAAAATACCAAATAGATATAGAAATGAAGAACAAGAAACCAATTCCCAAAAACTTGTTTTCTTTGAAAATAACAAAACACTTAAAACAAATAAGATGGATCTTTTGGCACTTAAAACTCTTTTGAAAACTTTTAAAAACACTTCAGAAAAGTAGGAATTTTTGCTCTTGAAAATCTTGGTTAAAACCTTAAAGAGATGGGGTATATATAACCCCAAAACAAAACTAGCCGTTAGGCTGATCTGGCAGCCTGACAGGCTACCAGTCGGCCGGCCCGGCCGACCGCCAATGGTCTGAAATATGACCGTTGGGCAGACCGGTCGACCGCCCGATCGACCCACAGAAACAGAGAGCTCTGCTCGCAGATCCGGTCGGCCGCCCGGCCGACCGTCCCTGTGACTGCCAAACGTGCACAGGCTTGTGCACGTCGGTCGACCGCAAGGGTCGACCGGCCCTTGGTACGGTCGACCCGTGCGGTCGGCCGTTCTGGCCTGTCCGCCACTGTTCAGGGACAGAAAAACTTGTTAAAAATATTTTAAAAATCTTTTTAAGTCTTGTAAAAATACCCAAAAATAGTTTTATCATTTTGCATTGATATATAAACATGTGATAAAAATTTCAACTCAAATATCAAGCATATGAAACTATTTTTGTGTTATAACATTTTTACCAAAAACAAAACTTGTATTTTTAACAAACTTGGATTTTTCTCAATAGGAAATCTGATTTTTCCTAAAACTCATGAATAGACATATCAAAATAAGTTTGTTTAAGATATGAAGTATGTATGTATATTGAACATATCTAATATACATAAAAATCATGTAAACTTGTTTTGATCAACTATTCATGAAACCAAATCCAAAACATGAAACGTGTGTGTATTGTGCACTTGAGCATATCAACTATTCTAAGCTTTACAAATGGATCTAAAGCACACTAAACACTAGGATACCTAAGTCTTCTTGACGATCTTCATCTTCAAGTCAACTCGGTCCAAAACTCCATCATGAGCTAGGCAAAGTGTGATCTTGATGCTTGAGCCCTGAAATCACCATGTGAAAGCTTCTAAAACACCTCTTTTTGAAGCAATCACCAACTAATATCTTACTTAATGATCTGAAACTAAAATCACAAGATTATTAGTAAAACATAACTACATGAGTTAATCATCATCAAAACTAGGGTGGAAGGCCTTTGGGCCAACAATCTCCCCCTTTTTGATGATGACAAAACTCATGGAGTTATATATGCATGGATTAAAGTTAAGCTTCAAAGAAGCTCCCCTTAACTCATGCATAAACAAATAAACATAAATAATATGCAATTAAGGCTCTTAAACATGAATGCTAGAAATGCATTAACAATAAAAGGTTCTAGATACCAATGAAATGTTCAAAAACAAAACATGCTCTAGATGCCAATTAAATTTAAACTAAATTAAACTTAATATATGCAAAAACATAAATATGCATATAAACTTGTTAAACTCTCAAATAATTCTCCCCCTTTTTGTCAATCATCAACAAAGGGGTAAAACCAAAACAAAATAAAATCTTCTCTTTTTTTATTACAAAGAAACAATCTTCGATAAGGGGTAAAAGCAAAACCAAATCAATAAATTTTTCTCTCCCCTTTTGTTCGAAACAATGAATCAATAAAAGGGTTAATAAAAAAAAAATATTCTCCCCTTTTTGTCCAAAAAAATTTGATACCAATTCTAAATATTTTTCATTTTGAACATATGATACAAATTGAAATTTTTCAATCATAAAGTATGGGAGTGGAAAATAAATACCAATTGTAAACATGAAAATCGAATTTTCTCCCCCTTTATGAAATACCAACAAAACACATGCATAGGCTTGAAATAGGATACCAATTGAAAATTGAATCAATTGAAATAAAGTTAAAACTCAAGCTTAGCATAAACACAAACATATATATGTATGAAAAGTAAATACCAATAGAAATTGATATTCTTTGAATTGAAAGCATACATACATACAAACATATATGAGTATACAAAAAAGGTCAAAATTGATACCAATTGAAAGAGTCCAATGATACCAATTGAAACAATAAGATCAAATGTATATCTCATATTACCTATACCTCCCAATCAAGGTTTAAGTTTTAAATGATTTTCATTTTAAAGCATACATGACCATGATCTCCCATCCATCCGCCCATTGAATGTAGGGGTTTTCAAAAATAGATTTGAAAATAAGCTTTGTTTGAAAAACTCTACCAAAATGAAGAATACCGTAACTAGTTATATGAAAAATTTGTAAACTAGTACGAAATCCTTCAAGTAAGGAATAACAACAAATTATTTTTCATGAAAACATGAAATCCACATGAAAATCAACACTCAAGTCAATTAAGCACAAATATGACTCATGAAAACAAACACATGAGTAAACAATAAATGTGAGTGTACAAATAAGATGTGAAGATCATAATCATAAAAATTGACATTCAAGCTCAAAATTCTTTGAAACAAGAAAACATGAAAATCATCAAAACTATTTAATCTTCAAGGTATATGTATGTTCTATACAAATTAAAGTATACATACATATCCAAACACAACGAGTCCACAAAGATATATGCATGAAGGCACGTGGCTCAAAAGGATGTATATGTATAATGATAATTTGGATAAAATAGACATATACATGAAGTTAAACATAAACACAAAACATGAAACAAATTTCATTTCAAGGTATATGTATGATTTGTCAACACAAGAAGTATGCATACATATCCCTAAACACAATTGAGTCCATATGTTTAAATTTGCATGAAAGGCAAATGACACAAGGGGTATACATGTTTATCTTAAAGTTTGGCAAAATAGACATATACATGAAATGAAAACTCATGAACAAATTCAAGAATAGGAATACAAGTTTAACATGCATGGATCATCAAAACTAGACTATACTAGCACATCTAATGGGTTCAAATAAGCATTCAAGCACAAACATATATAAATTTATTTGTTGCCCATTATATGTACAAAAAATATATATCTAGTCTTAATGAAAACTAACATCTAAACATGTAATCAAATCATGAAGCATAAAAACACGGTATAAATCATAAGAGTAGGTATATAGTTGTATAAACATGAAGCATCAAAACAAGATATAAATCAACATAAAAATCATAAACATGATTATTAAGAAAATTCACATGTTATTAGAACTGTGATATACGTAATAGCAACCAAATAGTGAGAACACAAAAGAATTTATCCATATTAAACATGGGTGTCTCAAAATAACTAAGCATGTATATCACTAATCTAATAAGCATGGCATTTTCATAGTAATCAACAAACATCAAAACATGCTATGAAAGATAAACATGGAAAGCATGTAAACATAAGGAGTTAGAGATTCGATACCAAAACCAATGAGGGGACCGCTCTAGTTCTCCAAACCAAGGTGGTCCTCTCCACCAAACATCCCTTGAAAGTGATGCATCCAAAATGTTTTCTTTAAGTACGGAACGCATCCACTCCAAGGTGCCTCTACTCTCACGTCATGCGAGAGCCCACACCTACATCAAACACACGAGGGGTGGTCTTTGGTACCCACAACTTTTGGGTCCATGGGGGTTGGTACCTTCTCTAACCCAAATAAATTTATTTGCTAAATTTTCAACATGTATTCTATCATAACAAAATTAAGCAAGGTGGCCCTTACGTCCACAATGTGTACAAGTGTACACATGAGCATACATTGTGTGATGGTGTCTGTGAGGAGCATGTGTATGCCGTGATGGGTGTGGATGAATAGATGGAACTTGTTTCTTTCGAAACAAAGATTCCAAACGTGTATGACCCACTACACATTGGCTCAAAGTGGAGCCCAAACAATCAACACTCTTCTTAAGCATGGATATATCATTGTTAATCAAAGAAGAAGTGTGGCATGCAATAGGTGTAGGGTGTGATACTACCCTAGCATGGCAAACATGAGCATCTATTTTATTTTTCAAAACTTCATTTTTCTTAACACAAATATCTAATTCTTTTGTAATGAAAACAATTTCATTTTTCAAAGACTCATTCTCTTTTATAACAAAATCAATTTTTGAAGTTAAAACATTATTTTTCTTCAAAATTGTTTCACAATCATTTTTATTTTTCAAAAATTTATTTTCTTTAAGTGCAAGTTCTAATTGAGATCTCAATGAATCCCTTTCATTATAGACCTCAACCTTCTCTTGCAAAACATTATTAAGTCTAGAATGTAAACTATTATTTTCTTTTTCAAGACCTAGACTTTTCTTTTCAAAATCTTATATTTTTCAATCAATTTTTACATACAATAGATAGTTCTTCATTTAAAGCATGTGAATCAACAAAATCATTTGAAGAACTAGCATCATCATCATCTAAGTGGGTTTCCGAGTGTACCTCAAGAGAGTCATTCCCTTGGACCATTAAGCATTGAGAGACGGATTCTCCACTAGACTCCTCTTCTTGTTGGATAGGCATTTGAAGCTCGGAGGTGGTGGTGGTTGTCAACTTGTTCCACACTGCAAAAGCGGAATCAAGGTTAGAAACACTCATAAGATATTCTTTTGAAAGCGTGCTTCTAATGGCCTCTAGGGCTTGTGCATTGGCCCCTATATGATTGCTATTACCAAGATAGCATTTCTTGGTAGCGGCAAGATAAACATGCAAGCCTAGGGTTTGTAAATAGATGGACATCTTAGTCTTCCAAACAAGAATGTTAGAAGGGTCAAACATAGGTGGGGTCATGAAGTCCATGGGTTCAAACTATATGTGTGCAAACAAGCAAATGCAAACAAGATTAGCAAACAAGGATCTCACTCCTAGGATGTTAAGCCTAAGTATCAGGAGCGTAGGCTCTGATACCAATTGTAAATCACCTAGAGGGGGGGTGAATAGGTGATTTTGCTAATCTAGGAACTAAATACGCTAAATGCGGAAGATAAAACAAATATTGCAACACACTTAGTACAACACACAAGTGTAGCCGAATTCCGCGTGAAGGGCTCTGGACTAACTCCTCTTGATTCCCCTTTAAAGGGTTGAGGTGCTATGTGAAGCTCTTGTGGTTAAGTACAAGTGAGGCGCACACACAAACAAGCCAAGCATATAAGGATGATAAGCAATATGAAATGATGCAAGGCACAAATGCATGCAAGTATGAATGATATGACAATATGAATAATGCTATGCACAAAATAAAGAGAGAGGGTTAGAGAGACAATGGATCAAACGCTAACAACAAGATATGTTTCGAGGTTCGAGCCCCTAGCTCTACATCCCCGCCTTCACCGAGAAGGATTTCTAATCCACTATCTTCCACCGAGGGAACCTCTACCGAAGAGGATTTGTTACAACACAAGGAGTACCAAACTCCTCTCTCAATACAAACACCACCTCACACAAGAGGGGTAGGCCCTTAGCCAAACAACAACCGATCCACCTCACACTTCAGGGATACAAACCAACAACCAACTCCACCTCACCAAGAGGGAGCAAACCACAATCTCAACCTCTACCAAAGAGGGAGCAAACCAATCACCCGATCACCTCTACCAAAGAGGGATACAACAAGAATAAGGGTGTTTACAACAAGTGGTTTCTTTCAACCACAAACAATCTCTCTTTTTCCACAAACAAAGATCCTAAATAGATTAGGATAGAATGATAAGCTCAAGTGTGGAAAATAAGTGTTTTGATCAAAAAAATACTCTTGAAAAAATACCAAATAGATATAGAAATGAAGAACAAGAAACCAATCCCAAAAACTTGTTTTCTTTGAAAATAACAAAACACTTAAAACAAATAAGATGGATCTTTTGGCACTTAAAACTCTTTTGAAAACTTTTAAAAATACTTCAGAAAAATAGGAATTTTTGCTCTTGAAAATCTTGGTTAAAACCTTAAAGAGATGGGGTATATATAGCCCCAAAACAAAACTAGCCGTTAGACTGATCTGGCAGCCTGAAGGCTACCGGTCGGCCGGCCCGGCCGACCGCTAATGGTCTGAAATATGACCGTTAGGCAGACCCGGTCGACCGCCCGGTCGACCCACAGAAATAGAGAGCTCTGCTCTCAGATCCGGTTGGCCGCCCGGCCGACCGTCCCTGTGACTGTCAAACGTGCACATGCTTGTGCACGTCGGTCGACCGCAAGGGTCGACCGGCCCTTGGTACGGTCGACTCGTGCGGTCGGCCGTTCTGGCCTGTCAGCCACTGTTCAGGGACAGAAAAACTTGTTAAAAATCTTTTTAAAAATCTTTTTAAGTCTTGTAAAAATACTCAAAAATAGTTTTATCATTTTGCATTGATATATAAACATGTGATAAAAATTTCAACTCAAATATCAAGCATATGAAACTATTTTTGTGTTATAACATTTTTACCAAAAACCAAAACTTATATTTTTAACAAACTTGGATTTTTCTCAATAGGAAATCTGATTTTTCCTAAAACTCATGAATAGACATATCAAAATAAGTTTGTTTAAGATACATAAAAACCATGTAAAATTGTTTTGATCAACTATTCATGAAAACCAAATCTAAAACATGAAACGTGTGTGTATTGTGCACTTGAGCATATCAACTATTCTGAGCTTTACAAATGGATCTAAAGCACACTAAACACTAGGATACCTAAGTCTTCTTGACGATCTTCATCTTCAAGTTGACTCGATCCAAAACTCCATCCATGAGCTAGGCAAAGTGTGATCTTGATGCTTGAGCCCTGGAATCACCATGTGAAAGCTTCTAAAACACCTCTTTTTGAAGCAATCACCAACTAATATCTTGCTTAATGATCTGAAACTAAAATCACAAGATTATTAGTAAAACATAACTACATGAGTTAATCATCATCAAAATTAGGGTGGAAGGCTTTTGGGCCAACAAATTTTCCCAACTCTTCAAACTGTATGAAGCTCCCTTATGGCTCTCTTGCATGCTTGAGCAAATGTAAAGGTGGCACATCAACTCCCGATAAGTCTCAAACAAGGCGGGCTCCTGCTTCTCCAGAAGTGCCAATTCCGCCTCGCACGGGAAATATTCTTCATATGGGAGAGACCCAAAGGCAGAGCAGAGACTTTCCACATCTCATGCAAAGTCATGCCTAATTTGCCAACAGGGGTAAAGAAGGTCCCTATAGCCGGGCAGTATAACTCAAAGATGGCGTAGAAGTTCACTACGCTCATCTGAATGCCGCAACAGGTCACCCTGACGGCCTCGTAGAGTCCCAACCTCTTCAGATCCTCTTCAAAATGAGTAAAGACATATAAAGTCAAGTCCCTCCACCATGCCTTGGGGGGATGAATCCACCCAGGGGTCCTGAAATCAGTGGCTGGATAATTAACATGAGCCTTAAAGAGCTGATTTCTAAAAGTCTGAGCCACCGCGGGATTTTCTCCCACTGGAATGTTCGGAAGTACGTTCCCAGGGTAGAGACCCAATATGCAGCGAGGAGGACCCGTCCTTGTATAACCGGGGGACGGAGCTATCAACTTTCCCACGTGAATGAAATCGGTAATCCGCGTCACTTGCCACTGCATCTTTCGAGCCCTCGTCACACATTCAAAGAAGGATAAGGGAAAGTTGCTCTTGCTAGATGGGAGATAATAATTCTTGCCATCCAGTTTGAAAATCTACTACCCATCTCCGGCTAGCAGTTGGTGATCGTCGTCTGGCGCTGCATCTCCAAACATGATGCCGGGCTTCCGATAGATTTTGGTTAGAATCTTCAAGAGGTGCAGTAGTTAAGATGCTCCTCATGGTGCGCTGATCCCCAGCATAAATAAGTGCATCCCGACCAGGAGCGCTCCGCTCGCTGAATAGTGAAGCCTGCCCTTGGAACTGCAGGCTAACATTGCCGTCCAACCCTCTGGCCATTCCGAAAAGACTGTTCAGAGAACTGGGAGTATAGTGCACTATAGAGACAAGACAAAACTAAATTAGTTCAGTTGGCGAGAGAAATGCAAAGATCCAGAAAATTTTTAAGGCATAGCTTCGCCCCCAAGCGAGACAAGCCTAGCTTTAGCTCGCTCCGACGCTCAGCTTCGCAGCAGCAGCTTAATTTCGCACTCCACATGAAGGCAGGATGCATTTCGCTCTGGAAGCTTGACCTCGGACAACAGAACGCGACAAAGCCCTAGGGACTAACTTCGTCAGAAAGGTACTGTTGCCTAAAAATTACCTTAAGGGCATTAAGGTCCTTTTCAGCTGCGCTCTGAGGGTTAGCTTCGCATCTTATTATTCAATAGGATGTGAACCGGCTAAGGGTTAGCTTCGCATAGAAGCTTGGAGAAGAAATCCCTTCGGTTCTTAGATTCCGAATCGAGAAATCAAGGAAAATTAAGGGACTTGAACTCCCTGAGATCCCTGGATCATAATGAATCATTCTAGATTCATCATGGAATAGCTAGGAATTGGCTTTAAAAGAGAGATGAAAATCTCTAAACAAAAGGAAAGATCCCTACCCGCGATAGGTCGTTCGATGATCGGAGGAGGAGAAGGTCCCTCCGTCGTAGAGGTTGCTACCTCTTTTCCTGCTCGTCTTTTAGGAGCCATTGGAGAACTGAAGAAGTTCTTGAATTTCCAAACGAAGAAGAAAAAGAAGAAGAAGAGATTTGGAGTCCTCTAAAAATTCTGTAACCCCCCGCTCCCTGATGTACGTATCACAGTATCGGTACGCGATACGACGTATAATATTGATTTAACCTTTCTGATCATCAGATTGAGCCGATATCAGTTTCAAATATCATTTTCTAATATTTTAAATTTTTAAGATTTTTTAAAATTTTTCTGCATTATTTTGGAAAATCTCCGTAGTCGGTGTCGACCGATACCGATAATCGGCTCTACGATTTTTATTTCAAAAATGGAGTTATATTTTGAGAATCCACTTTCATCATGTGTCTTAGAATCATATTATCTACGTTAGGATATTTTTGGAGATTTTTCCGAATTTATCGAAAATCCCACCAAATCGGTGTCGCCCGGTACCGGCGACATCTTCCAAGATTTTTAATTTGCAAACAAGACAGAATTTCTATAAACCATTTTCATATTATGTCTCAGGCTAATATTCTCTATTTTTTGTAATTTTTAGGCACCGTTCGGAACAAGTCGAATATTGGGCCAATATAATAATAATAAATATTATTATTTTAATCTTTCTTTTTCCTTTCTTTCCTTCTCTTCTTCCCGTCTTTCTTCTTCTTCTTCTTCTTCTTCTTCTTCTTCTTTCCTTTTCTTTTCTCTGATTCTCTCTCTCCATCTCTCCATTTTCTCTCTCTTTTCCCGCCGGCGGGGGAGACCCGCCGCCGGCGAGCTGTCGCCGCCGGCCGACTAGCAGGCGGCAGCAGCAGAGGCAGCTGCTGCCGCTGCTGTTATGGCTTTGTTGGGTTTGGGTAGAACCCAAACCCAATAACCCTATTGGGTTAAGTATTAAACCCATAATCCCCCCTAAACCCGTTAACCCAAATACTTAACGTTTTAGGTTTGGTTTTGGATATAAACCCGACCCGTTAACCCGTCTACCCGCATCCAACTTATAAAGGTAAATTTGCAGAAAACCCCTGCTACATTTTCGTAATTGCTTGTACAATATTTTTATTTACATATCTAACCCATTTTGATGATTTTTAGCGTTCAGGCGATTCTGGAGCATCCGGACTCCGATTCGGACGATTCTGAATCCGTTGCGATCGTGGGAAAGAGAACTACATTCTCGTAGCCAGTTTGTGAGTATTTTTATTTTATAGATTATATTTTACCATGTGTAGTGACATTGATTGATATATCTTGATTATGGATAAAATACGGTAACTATAAATTATTCACTGGTCATGATTGGACAGTCATTGTAATAGGAATACCCAGACGATTGTTAGGTATTTCCTGATTTCATATGAGATAATAATACTAATAGCAACAAGACATACGGACATAGACAACTCGGACACAGTCATCATGCCTGTACAGCCACTGACACTCAGGCCACTAGTTCACCATATTCGTAGACACTATTATTTCATGTAGTATATCACAGTTAGATAACTATCGACACATGTATACTGATCCACGATACTCGATATCATATCACTAGATAGGAATGTTGGATACCGTCAGTTCATGTACTGTATCATCATGATAGGACACTGTAAGTTCACTGGACATGCTAGTACATTATACACTGACCACTGTTATGACATGTTAGTGATACACCGATGTGTTACACGGATTATTACTACACATATATATTTCATTGGTACACAGACATACCACTGCACGAACTACTGCATGTCATATTAGTGATATCTTCGTTACATGGATTCTCAGCATATCACTGTTACAAATGCATGTATGGTTTCTCTATTCTTGTCATATGGATCCCCGTGCATATTACATGTATTATTGTGCCATGATATCCCCGTATTCCTATTATATGCTTGTTTCCCGTTATTGATATGAATATTCCCGTTACTGGATACATGAGCTGTTGATATGCGATATGTGGAATCCTACATCTCTTGTTTCTCATTTCTCTTTATATTGTTCTATGCTATCAACAGAGCTCAGGTCTTGTTATCATGGTACCCGTATCATGTGCTGTAATTATTCTTATTACATTGTATACTTGACATATCAGATCATAAAGCTAACTTGGGTATGGGGGAGACTTGACGGTTGATTAGATCTTATCGGGTGATGTACTGGATCCATATTGTTCTCCCACTGCAGGGGACGGTAGTGCTACCTACCAATTGCTCCATGAGCTCCCGTTACTTGATTCATGCTCCCCTCTTAGCGGAGGGCCCTGGTCTCAGCAGCCAGGGGTTTATTTAAGGCCGTGATCCCGGGTATGCACGGGATACACCTACCCGATAAGAGCTCCTCGACCATGGGTTTTCAAGTTAAATAATAAAACAGTATACACAATAGTGACTCGGGAACACTTGTTATTTGGTCACTCTCTTGTTTGGATAATGGTACCCGTAGGCCATGTCCGGATGGGTTCGACTGGAGTGCGGGCTCCAGTATGAACTGCCAGTGGTATGGGACACTGGAAGAGATTGATTAAAATACCGGGTGGTACTGATTGCTACTATTGTATAAATAACATGACTTGCCTGATACTTGTATGCTATCTTGTTACTGTTTCTGATAATTTATTTGAACTCATGTTACATGTATATTTGTTACTTTACCTGGTACATGTTACACTTTCTGAGGTGGCATACTACTCATGTACATGTATACTTTGCATTGCTTATATTCTGTTTTGCATTGTCTATCTGTTCACTATGCACAACACAGTAGGATGGTTATGTTGCATATGCATCTGCATGTTCACTTCTATCACGTCACCACTAGGCAACAATACTTATTGTATAAACTGGATACGACTATAGACATGACCCGATGATAACCGGCTATATATTTCTACTGCTTCTTATATGATGTTTGACTGAGTTTTCCTGCACACAAAATGTAGTATTTTAGTTTTAAGAATAGGATGTGCAAGTTCTCAATTCTAATCCGCTGTAGTAAGGCTATGCGGGTCGTGATCCTCAGGGAGGGACTGCGATGGAAGCGTTAAGCAAGTTTCTCTAAAGTTTTTATCTTTTTATTAGTTATGATGGTGGTATTTACAATGGGTGGTATTACAGTGAAGTGGAAGAGAAGAATTTAGGAAGATGTGGATCTAAACTAAAGGAAGAAAAGAAAGAAAACACGTACGAACCTCTTCAGCCTGCTTACCTTTGATCCGTGCGATGATTTACCTTTTCTCGGAAGACTTGCAAGTATGGCGTATAGGAAGTTAATCGCCATAAGCCATCAAGGATCTTCGTTGGCTAGGCAGTCTCGAAGCAGTTGGGTCTCATTGTTCACAAGGCATTAGAGAACACATAGAAGAAAGAAAATAGGAACATAGAAACACAAGAATAAACAAGAGATGAAAAACATAAAATAATAACAAAAACGAACCTTAAATTGATTTCATTAACAATGGAAGATAAGCGGGCTTATACCGCTGTCACCTCAGTACAAGCGAAGACTCCATCCTCCATGAAAGTTTCCTCCACTCTCAGTTACAAAGTTTACAAAATAAAAACGAAAATAAAATCTAACCTAAAAACTAAACCCTAGCTTTTGGCCCTTTGCTCGCCTCTGGACGCCCCTTCTCTGTTGCTCTGCAGGGGTATTTATAGGAGATATAGGAAGTAGAGTCCCAGTACAACTCCTCAGCGAAAACGCATCGCCAATCGCCTCAGGATTGCCGCGAAAACGGGAATTTTGCCGCGGAAACGCGGCACTTTTGTAGCCAAATGCCACGTGCTTTGGCGCGTGGCATCCTCTGGTCCGTCCATCTGGGATTTTCCTTCTGGAAGTTGAATCTCGACTCTTTATCTTGGGATTTAGATATAACTTGGGAAGCAAGTTACCTAGATCCCAAATCTTTTATCCACGAATTTCCTTCTCTTCTTTGGCTTTTATCCTCATCCTGCAAGTGTTTAGGGTTGAATAGAAGTCTATCCTTCCCTCTTCTTTGATATTTGCAACTTTTGCCCTTACTATTTGCATTTTTGACAATTGATATTTGCACTTTTACACTTGGGCTTTATATGTGGGCTTTTGGCTCTTTTTAGGCTTTAATTCTTTCTTTTTATTATTTCGAGGCCTGCACACAATAAATTACAAAATATTAATAAATGTGCAGAATTAAATGAATAAATATGAAAATGTGATGGTAAATACGATGATAAAAATGCACTTTTCACTACCAATCACACCCCCACACTTATCTTTTGCTCGTCCTCGAGTAAAAACAAAGAAAAAGAAAAAGAAATGAAAAGTTAATCTAACCTAACTCACTTTCGTAGGAATCACGATTGCACTTAGCACGTGCAACAAGCCGTTAAATCTCTAGGTTACCCTAGAGGACGAGTGTTGTCTCGTGAGGGTTTTCAGCGGATTGCACCCACAAAATCCATAAAAAGGAAAATATTTGAATTATTATTGAAGAGACTAAGTAGTCTATAAGTTTTAGGATCCTCATTTTTATTCATTCTTTAAACTTAGTCTTAATAAAGTTAATTGTTTTCCATTTTAGGTAAGAATTAAAATTGAATTTCTAATATAGTCTTTTTCGTTACCAAAAATCATATGCATCCTTATGTTTTTACTAGCAATTCCTTAACTTGGACTCTCATGTCTCTTTATTATTTTTATAACATCATCTAATTTTCTTTCGTGTAAGTATCAAGGCTTCTTGAGGCCCTTATACCTAACTAATTGACTATTAGATGTGTTAATATATATATATATATATATATATATATATATATATATATATATATTTTGGGCATGTATAACTCATCTAATTTTCTTTCGTATAAGTATCAAGGCTTCTTGAGGCCCACATACCTAACTAATTGACTAATAGATGTGTTAATACATGTATAATATTTCTCAGTTTTCTTAGGCTTTCTAATCCACCCATGTAGCGAACTTAAAGTCGATGACTCCCAAACCGGTTGGCTTTAGGGCACCAGGTGAGAAAACACCCGCGGACTCAAATTCGAGTAAACTAGGCCCCAAAACTAAGGACTTTATTTTATTTACTCACCTTTAGGCATGAATACTTATGCTTCTTGAGGCACATGTATCAGCTTAATTGGTGATTTTTTTTTCTTCTTTTTTTTTATGAGGCACAAGGTCTTTGTCTTAGAATCCTAGATATGTATTAGGTATGCAAATTTCATTAAGGTAAAAATCAAGACTAATTATTTATTCAATTTCTCTCCTATACCTAAAATTTAAACAATTTATTTATTTTGACCAAGTTTTTAGAAATCCTAATCATGATTTTCCTAATCCTTAAAACTAACTTAGATTTCTTTCAAAAAATAAGTCAAAATACTGTCCTTTTTATAACATTTTTTTTAATTTTTTTTTTATTAGCAATTTTTTGTTAGTGTCTACTTATGTTAGTATGTTAGTAAAGCCCACCCCCACACTTATCTCATGCATTGTCCTCAATGTATGAATGAATGCATATATGCATGAAACAGAACAAGGGAAGGCGGAAGTTACCTTAGGGTGGTGGTTCCGGAGGTGGTCTAATTGGTCCACGAAATGCGGCCCAATCAAGATAACAAATAATTTGGTGGAACCCACCAGAAATTTTCCTTACATAACCCACTAAAATATATATATATATATATATAATTATTTTTTAGTATTTCCACCCCATCAAATTTCCAAATTTCATAATAAATTTCAGAGTTAATTGTCTCAACCTCCTTGTCCCAAAATGGAGTATGAAAAGATGGAATTATTGACTTGGACAATATAGGTGCGGGAACGAATACCGACTCAGGGAAAATGCTCAAATCAAGTAAGGGCTCAGGAGTCGGGCTAGGTTCAAGAATTGGGTCCAAGTCAAGAAATTGAAACTCAAGTCCACAATCTTCTTCCCACAATGGAATGTGACCTAATATGGGTGATATCTCTTTACTTCCAATATTAAGGAATTCTAGCTCATCGCCATACAATTCTTCAAAACTAAGGTCAACATCTTCCGTCAGAATTGTACAATCAGTTTCAGAAGTAAAGAGATTGTGAGAATCTAGGTCAAGTTCAATATGATCATCTAAAATGGGTGATTCAATTTTATAATGAATTGAAATAGGATCCAATGTTGACTCGGGAGAAGTGAAATCAGGTGGAGACACTGGAGTCATTATTGGATCAGGAAATAAAATTGAATCATCAAGTGGGAGATCATGATCATATTCATGCTCAAGTTCTATTTCAGGAAAGGAAAAACTTGCCAAATTATCAAGAATTGGAGTTTCGGCAAGTTCAGATGATGGCACTGAAATAGAATCTTGTTGTCCAAAGCAACTTGGTTCGTCGGCTCTAAGAGAGTGGTCAGCGATATCAGAATTTGCCGAACTGTAAGAACGCAAAGATTGAACCATCATATCTAAATCATGCTCGCGAGCTAATCTAGCCTGAGTCATGGCTTCAAGCCTCTTTTGGAATTGGATTTGGAAAGAGGAAGTGAGATCGTGATGAAGTTGTGAATCGGTGGACTCACGCATCATCATGTCTAAGATTGATGGTGGTTGTTGCTTGGACTCGTGCATACTCATCATTTCCCCGATAGATGGTTTTCTATTCTGAATGGGTGGATCTGAGTATGAATCTTGGGAAGAATGTGGACTAGATGGATATGGAGGACAATTTGGTTGAGAATTAGACTCGGGGGACTCGAAACCCCATGAACTCTGTGACGAGTTGAAATTATTATGGAAATTATAGTCATAAGATGGGGGGTGTGGGTTATATTCATTCGGATAAGACCATTCCGGCACACTAGATTGGTCAAAGTTAGGGTATGCCGGGTTGGTAATATCCGAATAATAGTTAGGGGTGTAATATGGATTAAAATTGGAATTATTCTTATATGCCATATCACACCAACACAAACACAACAAACAAAAAAAGAAAAATTCTAACCTAAGTTAGGGTAGACCTATGACCTAGACGACTCCTAACTGGTTAGACCGTCCACAGGAGGTTGGGTGCAGACTTTGACCACAAGTTAATCAGCCAGGTCAGGGCAAGAGTGGTGGGAGGTTTTCCGTCAAAGACGTTCCTTAATTAAATAACCACCAATCTTCGGGCTTTCGGCCCTTAATCCCTTTCCTAGACACTAATTTGACAAGAGTCAACTTCCAGCACTGTTCCCCCTTAGGATAATCTCCTATTGAGTCCGAGATGTCCCTAGGGCCAACGTCTACTAATTTTTATGTTAGGCTTGGGTTAGTGAGTGCTTGGGATATGATTTTTGGGCTAAGGAAGGGTGATGAAATTCCCACCTTATCTTATTTATGGGTTATGCCCTTAAGATGAATTAGTGTACGTGTAAAGCTGTAGAAAAGTAATCACTCAAGAAAGCAGTAAACAACCAAGAGTGTTTCCTAATCTATATGCTATGCAAACGTACCTTGTCGCCAGCACTCTTCAACAGTAAATAAAAATAATTAAAAGACACGTGCCTAATATGCAAATGTCTAATCAATTTTTAATAAACAACGAATAGTTTACTGTTGAATTAATTAGCAGTTGCAGAGTGATCACAGAGAGATATAATCACAGCAGAAATCAGAGTTTTGCAATGCAGAGCAACCTGCAGAAAAGCAGGTTAGTAGTTCACTACTATTGCCGCAGATCTGCGGCTTTTGCCGCGTTTCTGCGGCAAATTAGTAGGTCCAAGTGCTCTGCCTTCGAGGGCAGAGGCACTGGATTGCTGTATGTCCGTGTTGCTGCTCTGTTTTTGTTTCCTGTTCTCTGTACCTGCAACAGAAAAGAATAAAGAATTAGTTAAAATTTAAAATTTTTTTTATTAGAGAATAACTTACCGTCCCTCCCCGGCAACGGCGCCAATTTGTTTGACTGAGTTTTCCTGCACACAAAATGTAGTATTTTAGTTTTAAGAATAGGATGTGCAAGTTCTCAATTCTAATCCGCTGTAGCAAGGCTATGCGGGTCGTGATCCTCAGGGAGGGACTGCGATGGAAGCGTTAAGCAAGTTTCTCTAAAGTTTTTATCTTTTTTATTAGTTATGATGGTGGTATTTACAATGGGTGGTATTTACAGTGAAGTGGAAGAGAAGAATTTAGGAAGATGTGGATCTAAACTAAAGAAAGAAAAGAAAGAAAACACGTACGAACCTCTTCAGCCTGCTTACCTTTGATCCGTGCGATGATTTACCTTTTCTCGGAAGACTTGCAAGTATGGCGTATAGGAAGTTAATCGCCATAAGCCATCAAGGGATTTTCGTTGGCTAGGCAGTCTCGAAGCTGTTGGGTCTCATTGTTCACAAGGCATTAGAGAACACATAGAAGAAAGAAAATAGGAACATAGAAACACAAGAATAAACAAGAGATGAAAAACATAAAATAATAACAAAAACGAACCTTAAATGGATTTCATTAACAATGGAAGATAAGCGGGCTTATACCGCTGTCACCTCAGTACAAGCGAAGACTCCATCCTCCATGAAAGTTTCCTCCACTCTCAGTTACAAAGTTTACAAAATAAAACGAAAATAAAATCTAACCTAAAAACTAAACCCTAGCTTTTGGCCCTTTGCTCGCCTCTGGACGCCCCTTCTCTGTTGCTCTGCAGGGGTATTTATAGGAGATATAGGAAGTAGAGTCCCAGTACAACTCCTCAGCGAAAACGCATTGCCAATCGCCTCAGGATTGCCGCGAAAACGGGAATTTTGCCGCGGAAACGCGGCACTTTTGTAGCCAAATGCCACGTGCTTTGGCGCGTGGCATCCTCTGGTCCGTCCATCTGGGATTTTCCTTCTGGAAGTTGAATCTCGACTCTTTATCTTGGGATTTAGATATAACTTGGGAAGCAAGTTACCTAGATCCCAAATCTTTTATCCACGAATTTCCTTCTCTTCTTTGGCTTTTATCCTCATCCTGCAAGTGTTTAGGGTTGAATAGAAGTCTATCCTTCCCTCTTCTTTGATATTTGCAACTTTTGCCCTTACTATTTGCATTTTTGACAATTGATATTTGCACTTTTGCACTTGGGCTTTATATGTGGGCTTTTGGGCTCTTTTTAGGCTTTAATTCTTTCTTTTTATTATTTCGAGGCCTGCACACAATAAATTACAAAATATTAATAAATGTGCAGAATTAAATGAATAAATATGAAAATGTGATGGTAAATACGATGATAAAAATGCACTTTTCACTACCAATCATACGACTATTGTATAAAGATAATATGTCTATATATTTCTACTGCTTCTTATATACTTATTCTTTAGTATCACTATTATAACATCATGTATTATATATTAGTATCGTGTTTGTATTACTATAATATATATTACTACCTCCTCCTTTATTTTATCACTCACTAGGTCGCTTTCTGACGACCTGAGTTTGCGTGCCCAGGTTGGAGATCTGAGTTACCATATCATCAGATAGTGCCTTGGATCACATAGGAGACTCTTCATCGAGATCATTCATAGGTATCGTTGTGTTTTATGTCTGTTATCGTATTTCTCCCAGTTTTCCTATCTGTTATGATCACTCACCTCTTTCTGCAGGTGTTCTTGTACTTATTTCATACTGAAACTCATGTATATATGCAGGTTATTTATTGTACTGAGGCTTAGCGTACGTACGTGAGGGTTTTCCGCCCTGCGTATGTACGTCGCCATAACATCTCCGTACTGCGGGATCGGCGCGTTATAGAGTGGTATCAGAGCCTAGGTTCACACCTGGTGTGGGTAACCACCTGGGTCAATACGCGGGCTCTTACCAACAGTACAACCAGATTCAGATTCACGCTCGTCTGTATCTGAATTTGGGATTCCAGCAAAGAGTACAAGAGTACCATGTCAATTACAATTCAGTCCTTGACTCTTTTGTAGTCCTGACTTATAGTTGTCCACCAGAATATCTGATTTCCTTCTTGCTTTCTTTTCTCTTCTTGCTTCCAATCCGTTAGTATTCGTTCACTACCATACTTCTCCGTCCCGAGTTCCTTATAGATATCAGAGTGCGCAGCGGAAGTGTCGTGTGCCCGTAACCTTTAGGCTTTGGGGTTGAAAATATTGTTCTCCCACCTGATTTGAAATTTCGAGGACGAAATTTTTTGTAAGGTGGGGAAAAATGTAACCCCCTGCTCCCTGATGTACGTATCACAGTATCGGTACGCGATACGATGTATAATATTGATTTAACCTTTCTGGTCATCAGATTGAGCCGAATCAGTTTCAAATATCATTATCTAATATTTTAAATTTTTTAAGATTTTCTGAAATTTTTCTGGATTATTTTGGAAAATCTCCGTAGTCGGTGTCGACCGATACCGATAATCGGCTCTACGATTTTTATTTCACAAACGGAGTTATATTTTGAGAATTCACTTTCATCATGTGTCTTAGAATCGTATTATCTACGTTAAGATATTTTTGGAGATTTTTCCGAATTTATCGAAAATCCGACCAAACCGGTGTCGCCCGGTACCGGCGACATCTTCCAAGATTTTTAATTTGCAAACCAAATAGAATTTCTGTAAATCATTTTCATATTATGTCTTAAGCTAATATTCTCTATTTTCTGTAATTTTTGGGCACCGTTCGGAACTAGTCGAATATTGGGCCAATATAATAATAATAAAATATTATTATTTTAATCTTTCTTTTTCCTTTCTTTCCTTCTCTTCTTCCCATCTTTCTTCTTCTTCTTCTTCTTTTTCTTTTCTTTCCTTTTCTTTTCTCTGATTCTCTCTCTCCATCTATCCATTTTCTCTCTCTTTTCCCGCCGTCGGGGGAGACCCGCCGCCGGCGAGCTGTCGCCGCTGGCCGACTAGCAGGCGGCAGCAGCAGAGGCAGCTGCTGCCGCTGCTGTTATGACTTTGTTGGGTTTGGGTAGAACCCAAACCAAATAACCCTATTGGGTTAAGTATTAAACCCATAATCCCCCCTAAACCCGTTAACCCATTAAACCCGTTAACCCAACTACTTAACGTTTTGGGTTTGGGTTTGGATATAAACCTGACCCGTTAACCCGTCTACCCGCATCCAACTTATAAAGGTAAATTACAGAAAACCCCTGCTACATTTCCGTATTTGCATGTACAATTTTTTATTTACATATCTAACCTATTTTGATGATTTTTAGCGTTCGGGCGATATCTGGAGCATCTGGACTCCGATTCGGACGATTCTGGATCCGTTGCGATCGTGGGAAAGAGAACTACATTCTCGTAGCCAGTTTGTGAGTGTTTTTAGTTTATAGATTATATTTTATCATGTGTAGTGACATTGATTGATATATCTTGATTATGGATAAAATACGGTAACTATTAATTATTCACTGGTCATGATTGGACAGTCATTGTATTAGGAATACCCCAGACGATTGTTAGGTATTTCCTGATTTCATATGAGATAATAATACTAATAGCAACAAGACATACGGACATAGACAACTCGGACACAGTCATCATGCCTGTACAGCCACTGACACTCGGGCCACTAGTTCACCATATTCGTAGGCACTATTATTTCATGTAGTATATCACAGTTAGATAACTATCGACACATGTATACTGATCCACGGTACTCGATATCATATCACTAGATAGGAATGTTGGATACTGTTAGTTCATGTACTGGTATCATCATGATAGGACACTGTAAGTTCACTGGACATGCTAGTACATTATACACTGACCACTGTTATGACATGTTAGTGATACACTGATGTGTTATATGGATTATTGCTACACATATATGTTTCATTGGTACACAGATATACCACTGCACGAACTACTGCATGTCATATTAGTGATATCTTCGTTACATGGATTCTCAGCATATCACTGTTACAAATGCATGTATGGTTTCTCTATTCTTGTCATATGGATCCCCGTGTATATTACATGTATTATCGTGCCATGATATCCCCGTATTCCTGTTATATGCTTGTTTCCCGTTATTGATATGAATATTCCCGTTACTGGATACATGAGCTGTTGATATGCGATATGTGGAATCCTACATCTCTTGTTTCTCATTTCTCGTTATATTGTTCTATGCTATCAACAGAGCTCAGGTCTTGTTATCATGGTACCCGTATCATGTACTGTAATTATTCTTGTTACATTGTATACTTGACATATCAGATCATAAAGCTAACTTGGGTATGGGGGAGACTTGACGGTTGATTAGATCTTATCGGGTGATGTACTGGATCCATATTGTTCTCCCACTGCAGGGGACGGTAGTGCTACCTACCAATTGCTCCATGAGCTCCCGTTACTTGATTCATGCTCCCCTCTTAGCGGAGGGCCCTGGTCTCAGCAGCCAGGGGTGTGTTTAAGGCCGTGATCCCGGGTATGTACGGGATACACCTACCCGATAAGAGCTCCTCGACCATGGGTTTCCAAGTAACATAATAAAACAGTATACACAATAGTGACGTCGGGAACACTTGTTATTTGGTCACTCTCTTGTTTGGATAATGGTACTCGTAGGCCATATCCGAATGGGTTCGACTGGAGTGCGGGCTCCAGTATGAACTGCCAGTGGTATGGGACACTGGAAGAGATTGATTAAAATACCGGGTGGTACTGATTGCTACTATTGTATAAATAACATGACTTGCCTGATACTTGTATGCTATCTTGTTACTGTTCCTGATAATTTATCTGAACTAATGTTACATGTATATTTGTTACTTTACCTGGTACATGTTACACTTTCTGAGGTGGCATACTACTCATGTACATGTATACTTTGCATTGCTTATATTCTGTTTTGCATTGTCTATCTGTTCACTATACACAACACAGTAGGATGGTTATGTTGCATATGCCATCTGCATGTTCACTTCTATCACGTCACCACTAGGCAACAGTACTTATTATATAAACTGGATACGACTATAGACATGACCCGGTGATAACCGGCTATATATTTCTACTGCTTTTTATACGACTATTGTATAAAGATAACATGTCTATATATTTCTACTGCTTCTTATATACTTATTCTTTAGTATCACTATTATAACATCATGTATTATATATTAGTATCGTGTTTGTATTACTATAATATATATTACTACTTCCTCCTTTATTTTATCACTCACTAGGTCGCTTTCTGACGACCCTGGGTTGCGTGCCCAGGTTGGAGATCTGGGTTACCATATCATCAGATAGTACCTTGGATCACATAGGAGACTCTTCATCGAGATCATTCATAGGTATCGTTGTGTTTTATGTCTGTTATCGTATTTTTTCCAGTTTTCCTATCTGTTTGATCACTCACCTCTTTCTGCAGGTATTCTTGTACTTATTTCATGCTGGAACTCATGTATATATGGAGGTTATTTATTGTACTGAGGCTTAGCGTACGTACGTGAGGGTTTTCCGCCCTGCATATGTACGTCGCCATAACGTCTCCGTACCTGCAGGATCGGGGCGTTACAAATTCAAAGAAAAGTGATTCCTTCTCTTTCAGCCTGATTGGGCTTTTATAGGCTTAAGATTGCCTAAACTTTGCCTCCTCGAAAGGAGCCCAGGCGGCCATTTCAAATCAATTTGAAATGGCATCTAAACGCCTTCCCGAGAAGCTTTACTTCAACCCCATTAAGGGCTAACTCGGTCATAAGTTCAGCGTTGACTTCGTGTGACGTTTGAATAACTTCGCTAAGAAACGTGCCTTAGCTCCGCTAAAAGCACCTCTCTAGCTTCGTGAAAATTTCATGCTAGTTTCGCCAGAAACTTGCTCCTAACTTAGTTGGAAATCTGTCTTCAGTTTCGCTAGAAGCTTAGCTCGACTAAGAGTTTTCATTTCCTCCTAAGGAAATGACTTACCTAAGTTAGTCCACTTCAGGTGTTCTCGAATCAAAAAGGAGGAAAATAGAGCAGATAGGCAGAAAATAAATATTTTTATTAATTCAAAAGGGAAGATACATTGATACTACATCAAGGTGGTCTTTTGTATAGCCGAATCATTGCTCCAAAGGTATACAAGTTGTCCTATCTACTTTCAAGGTGATAAGCCAAACCAACTGGACACGAAAGGCCTTCCTCCTACACAAGGCCGTAATCCTTCGCTTAATGGCAGATTTTGTCATTCAGAAGTTGGATCTTCTTTGATGAAAATTGGCAAAGGACTGGTTTCCACTAGAAAGCCGGATTTTCTTTGATTAAAATTGGCAAAGGAAGGATCCGAGACCTTACAGGTGACGCCCGTTTTCCAAAAGTGGATCATTTCGGATAAGCAACTGTCAACCTCTTCTTGGAACACGCATCAATTGCTCTAGTCTGTTCCTCCTGATTAGGATTAAAGTTCCAACTGGAAGATCAAGAGGCAAGTTTCTGATCTCTTTCATCAAGACAAAAGACTGGCGGGCACAGTTCACTGTAATGCAAACTGGAAACAGGTTAGCATTAAAACAAAGAGAAACTGCAAAGATGAAATGCTAAGTCAAATTTTTTGAGCGAAGCAATTCATATCCAATCCAGTGGTGCTTCAATTAAACAGAGGATAGTCTTGCTTGCACAGTGATGATAGGCTAGCTCAGCATAAGCCAAGTCTCAACTCTGTCTAAGGCAGCTAGGCTGAAGAAGCCTCAAACAAGACCAAGTCCTAGCCTCGCCTATATGGCTAAGCAAGACGGGTCCAGAGGGACACAGTCTTAACCCCACCTATATGGCAAGATTGGCTCAACATCGAAGAGACTAAGTCCCAATTCTTACTTATGTGGCGGACTTAACAGATCAAAACTGGAACTCTGCATGAAAAAATATTTTCTTGATCAAGCAAAAAACAATAGCTTCGCTGAGAAGCTGGAAACTAGGGTCAAAACCCTTTTCTAAAAGTTAGCAAGATGCAAAGATCTAGGGAATTTAATCCCTAAGATAGTTGGTAAAGTAAGGAAGACGAACCCTCTAAAAGTCATCGGATGACCAAGACTTACGAGCTCCTGTCCGGTTAGTGACAGGAGGGGGTGCCCCTACTATTTCAGTGATCTTAGTCTCCTTTACTGGGCAACGAGGGGATATCATGGACACACTTTTCAGAAAGAGAAAAGTATGTTTCTCTAAATAGGACTTCAAGTATCCTATTTATAGGCTTCATGGCCTGACCACGCCGTTGTTGCTTCAAGCCTAGAAGCGCGGGCGAAGTTAAAGCATTTAAAAGCTTAGCCTCGAGGAAAGGAACAATCTCCCTCGTTAAAAGCAAGAGAGTTTATTCTAACCTCGAAAAAGGGAGCAATCTCTCTCGTGACTAGCCGAAAAGCAGTTAGCCTTGTGAAAGGAACGTCGTTCCAAACACCGAGTTAATGTGAAGCTACCCAGAATCATGAAGCTACACGTTCCTCGGCGAACTTTTTCCAATTCGGAAGCAGGATTGAAAGTGGAGCTGAATTCAATCATTATGGCGACGTTCGCATCTCACATACCATCAATCGAAATAGTTCAAAGTATTTCAGAGTCTGAACCATTCCATTGTAGACTTACGAAAACTTTAAAGGGGGTCTTATTGACACTTTAAAAAAGACAAGATTCCTAGCTGGCTTGAACAATGTCTAACTTTTTGACATCTACAAAAGACAAGTGGCAGACAAGCTGACGACCAGTTCTTCACCTATCTTAAAAGGGACGTATCAATAACTTAGACTCTACTGATCTAGTGAAGCAGACAGTAAGGAAAAACTCGTAAGAAGGCCCAGGCAGGTCCAGAGACACTAAGTTAGCTCAACACTTAGTCTCGCACGAGCGCACGAGACAAGTCTCGCATAAGAAGCCTAAGCTGCTTGCATCGCAGGAAGCTCCTTCACAGTCTCGCTGCGAGCTAAATTACAACTTCGTATAGGAATGCTCAGTTAACTCCGCAAAGAGTTAGCTTCGCTCGAAACTCCATGCAGCTTCGTAAAAGCGTAATTGGTAGCTCCGCCACAAAGATTATCCAGCTCCGCTGAAGAGCTTTCTTCTAACTTCGCCAGATGTTTCCCCCAGCTCTGCTGTGAGCTCAACGCGGCAGCTCCGCTGCGGGTCTTTTATGGTCATCTTTGACCAATCAAATCTCTAGATAAGATCAAATTCAATTAAGATCAAATCTATTTGAGGTAAGATTTAATTGAGATCAAATTTGACAGTTGCTTGCCATAATCTTTTTGACTCTCTCAATCAGGTAAGAAGATCAAGGTAGATCTCTCAATCAGTTAAAGGGATATCTTTCACAAAAGGATATCTCCTAATTAATTGAAGAGATAAAGGGAATATTCCTCATTCAGCGTCCCACGCTACTTCGCAAAAGCGGTTTCTAGCCTCGCGGCAAGGCTACTTTTTAGATACAAAACAGATTGACTTAATCTGTTTTCAGATTTTTAGGGCCATTATACCCCTATTCTCCCTATAAATGGCCCACCATAGGTAAAGGGAAGAGAGGACGGACGGACCGAGACCCCCCCGAAGAGAGGACCACTAGCGGACAAGAAAGCGAAAGCGAACAAGAGATCTATTCTCTTGCTTCCAAGAATTCAGAGAACTACTTCTCTAATCAGGGTGTTAATACCCTAAGATCTTCCTCCCTCTCAAGGAATTTCTAGAACCAGGCGAGAAAGAATTCCCATGCGGAGGTAGCTCAAGAAGTAACAAGAGGGCTCTACCGACCTTCTATTCTCCGATTCTCTGAACCAGGCGAGAAGGGAATTCCATCAGGCAGCAGTCCGATTGTCTGATCGATCGCATCGTTAAAGGGACAAAGTGATCGCGCGCTGATCAGATTCCTACCGACACACTTCCCTAGAAATCTCAGAGGACATCTATCTGTAATCGTCTTCTTGTAAAGAATTACTTATAATTTCGCTCCTTGGTACTTTTTTGTAAGTTTTTTTCTTTGCAAAATCATTGGAAAACAACTCCACATTATAGAGGAGATGCTGCTAAAATTTCTAATAAATTTAGAGATAATTTATAAAATTAATTAGTGCAATTGAAATTAATTAAAGTTAATTCGATGACTAAAAACTGAGACAGTTACATCAATTCAGACTGCAATGTCAGCAAAGAGCTTGCATATGATTTCCACCATAGGAACTCATATAGCCGCAAAAGTAGTGCTACCTGCTATCAGTAAGTCTCCCAAAAAGTCTCGGATTACAAATCCAACACCATCATTGCCAGGCCCCCTCAAATTAACTTTTGTCCATTCACAAGTTAGGAGTTGGCATATGACTAGAGTTATGTGTGGAGTTGCCAGTGAAGGCCACTCGAAACATCTCCAGTGCTCATACGAACAAGCACCAAAGCTTGCCAATATTCAATCGCATAACTCGTCGCTTTCATGATCAAAACGCTGCCTTAATGTGTCTTGCCCTAAAATAACATCTCATTCCGAGCCATCCAATATTCCAAGTACTGTAGGCCATGCTGTTTGTGACTACATTTTTTTGTTTAATAAAGAATTAAATGAATGAGCCAATAACACTTGGTCACTAGTAAAAGGATGAGAGTGGATTGTGGTAAGTCCTAACCTCCAAGGTTTAAGTCTGGCTATAGTGCGATGTTAAGAAATAAAGGCTTAATTCAAAAACCCTCCAAACCTAATCTGTAACGCCCCATCCCAGAAGCACGGGAATGTTATGGCGACGTACATACGCAGGTCGGAGATACCTTCATGTATGTACGCTAAGCCTCAGTACAAAAAATAGTCTCCATATATACAAGAGTTCCAGCATTAAATAAGTACAAGAATACCTACAAAAAAAGGTTAGTGATCATAACAGATATGAATACATGGGGATAAATTAGATAATAAAAACAAATCACAAAGATACGTATGAATGGTCTCGATGATAAGTCTCCTATGTGAATGCAGTAACATATCTGACAGTATGATATCTCGAATCTCCAATCTTGGCACGCAAACCCAAGATCGTCAAAAAGCGACCTAGTGAGTGATAAAATGAAGGAGGCAGTAATATGTACTATAGTAATAGAAGCACGATAATAATATATAATACATGTTTATGTAATATTGATACCATCTAATAGAAATTTAATAATCTGTAGAAATATAACAATGTCATATTTTAATACCATTACCAATTAGCATGTTATTATCGGGTCATGTCTACAGTAATCTCATGTTTGTATATAATAAACATTATTGACGTGATGCATGTGAACATGTAGATGAAGTATGCAACCATTCTATAGCAATGTGAGCATACGGGAATAGTGTCTATAGGATAAATAGGAATTAAAGGCATACAATGCAAAGTATACGTGTACATGGAGAGTGTGTCACCACAGGAAGTGTAACAAGCATCAGGTAATGTAGCAAAGTCTACAGGTAATATGATAGTGGATAAAATATCAGGAATAGTAATAAGTACAACTATACAACAGTATACATGTATCAGACAAGTCATGTTACTTATACAATAATAACAATCAGTACCATCTGGTATTTTAATCAATCTCTTCGAGTGTCCTATACCACTGGCAGTTCATACTGGAGCCTGAACTCTAGTAGAACCCATTCGGATATGGTGTAGGGGTACCATTATCCAAACGAGAGAGTGACCAAATAACAAGTGTTCCTGTCGTCATTATATTTATACTGTTTTATTATGTTAATTAGAAACTAAATGGTCGAGGAGCTCTTAACGGGTAGGTGTATCTCGTACATACCTGAGATCACGGCCTTAAACGGATCTCTGGCTGCTGAGACCAAGGCCCTCTGCTAAGAGGGGAGCACGAAACAAGAAACGGAAGCTCATGGAGCTATATACAATTGGTAGGCAGCACTACCATCCCCTATAGTGGGATTAACAATATGGATCCAGTACATCTACCCGATAAGATATAATCAACTGTCAAGTCTCCCCCATCCCCAAGTTATATTTATTGTATTTAAAGTACACAGTGTAGCAAGAACAGGTACAGTGCATGGTACATGTAACATGATAACAGGACCTGAGCTCTGTTGATTGCACAGAACAAGATAACGGGAAACAGGAAATAATAGATGTGGGATTCTAGAGGTGGCCCTCGTGGCTTAGACCCACGTGGCACTTAGTTTCACACATCACATATCAACAGCTCACATGTCCAGTAATGGGAATATCAATATCAGTAACGGAAAATAACCATGTAACGGGAATACAGGACGGACTAATCATATAACAATAATCCATGTAACATAAACAGTGGTCAATATAATGGGAATATAAGAATATCCATGTAAGAATAATATAAACTATGATCCATGCAACAGGAATACATAGACAATCAATGCATGTAGACCGGTGAGTCTATATAACAGTGGTGTAAGACATGAAGTAACTGTGCACAGAGTGTCCATGTAGCGGTATCCCGTGTAATAGCGTATCCATATATCAGTAGTTCATAAACATGCAGTAATCATGTCGTGAATCTCAGTATCTATGTAATGGTGAGACATGTACATGGAACAATATGAAATAACGGTATCCAGTGTAACGGATATTATATGTAATACAGTGTTCAGTGTACCGGTGGGTCAGTAATGGTGACAGTGTAATAGTGACAATATCTGGTATAATGGAATACACATATATCATTGCACATGCAGCAGTATTGCGTAGCCATAATAGATGTCCATGAGTTGACATTTGTCCAGTGATGTGATGATGCAATAAAAACATGTAGAATGGAAATCTAACCATTTAAATATGATCATCTCTCACCTATATTTATATTAAATCATGAAGCAGATGAAAGTATTATTTTATTGTTTATGTTTACTAAAATATCATGCATTTTCTTATTACAAATCATAACTTTTCTATAATTAAGTTATTAATTAACATTCTAGTGATTTACCCATAATTATGATTTATTAACTAAAGCAATCACTCAATTTATTAAAGATGAATAAATATAATTTATAAAAATGAAAACACTCACAAACTAGCTATGAGAAGGTAGCTCTCTTTCCCACGATCACAACAGTTCCAGGATCATCCAATTCGGGTCCAGATGCTTCCGATATTGCCCGAACACTAGAAACCATATAAAAAGGTTTAATATGTTATTAATAAGAATAAAAATGCAACAAATATAATGTAATAGGGGCTTTTATGAATGCTTACCTTATTAGGTTTAAGAACGGGTTTGGGCTATTGAACGGGTCGGGTTTTAATCCAATACCCAAACCCAATGACTTAAGTGGAAGTGGGTTATTGGGTTAATGGTTAGGGTTTATTGGATAACGGGTTTTGGGTTCTTGAGATGGGTTCACACCCGTTATTGGGTATGGGTGTGAACCCATTCGAGTATAGTAGAAGCAGCAGCAGCATCTGCTGCTGCTATAGCATGCCCGCTAAGGCTGGCCAGCTGGTGCTGATCGGCGGCAGCCTGCCGACGGCTGTCCCGGCCGCCGGGGGCGCAGTGGTGTGTCAGGCGCTTAGAGAGGGTGAGGAGAAAGGGAGAGAGAGAGAGGAATAGAGAGATAGGGGAAGAGTGGGTGAGAAATTTACAATAGAAGAAGAAGGAGAAGAAGAAGGAGGAGAAGAAGAAGAAGAAGGGCGGCGGCGCCCGATGGGGGCAGTGGCGCGCCAGCCACTGGCCGCCTGGCTGCGGGCGACGAGTCAGGCCTCGTGGCCTTGAACAGAGAGAGATAGAAGTGAGGAAGAGAGGGAAGAAAGAGAAAGAGAGAAAGAGTGAGAGTGAGGGAGAAAGAGATGAGAGATAGAGAATTAGGGATAAATTAAAGAGAGAAAGAGAGGGGGAAAGATTTAAAAGAAGAAGAAAGAACAAGAAGGAAAAAAAGGGTAAGGCCGTGGTCTAATGGCGGTGGGGGAGGATTCGGGAAGAAAGGAGAAGAAATGAAATAGATAGATTAAAAATTAATATTTAATTATTATTTTTATTGGCCCAATATTGGACTAGCTTCGAAGGGTTCCCAAAAATTTTATAAAATAGTAAATATTATGCTGAGGAGTGATGTGAAATCAGATTCAAGAAATCTTATCCGGTTTGCAAGTTAAAAATCCTAGAATATAGGGCGAAACTGGTTTGGCCAATTTTGAAATAATTTAGAAAAATTTCCAAAAATATCCTAATATAGAGAATATAATTCTAAGACACAAGGTGAAAGCCGATTTTAAAAATTTCACTCCATTTGCAAATTAAAAATCGTAGAGCCAATTATCGGTATTAGTCGACACCGACTACGGAGATTTTCTAAAATAATCTAGAAAAATTGTAGAAAATTCTGAAAAATTTAAAATATTAGAAAATGATACCTGAAACTGAAATCAATTCAATCTGACTAGCAAAAAGATTATATAAATTTCTTACTCCGTATCAAGCACTGATACTGTGATACGTATATGAAGGATCGGGGGGTTGCATTTCTCCCCACCTTATAAAAAAATTTCGTCCTCGAAATTTCACATCAGGCAGGAGAACAATATTTTCAATCATGGAGCCTGAATGTTATGGGTCCACGACGCTTCCGCTGCGCCACTCTGATTTCTATAATGAGCTCGGATGGAGAATTCATGTAGTGAACTAAAGTTAACGAATTTGGAAGCAATAGGATGAAGAGAAAGCGAAGAAAATCAGATATTCTGGTTGATAACTATAATTAAGGAATAGAAAAGAGTCAAGGAATGAATTGTTAATGACATGATATTCTTGTACTCGTCACTGGAATCCCCAAATTCAGATACAGATGAGTTAATCTGAACCTGATTGTACTGTTGGTAAGAGCCCAAGCATTGACCCAGGTGGTTACCCACACCAGGTGTGAACCTAGGCTCTGATACCACTCTGTAACGCCCCGATCCCTCAGGTACGGGAACGTTATGGCGATGTACATACGCAGGGCAGAGATACCTTCACGTATGTACGCTAAGTCTCAGTACAGAAAATAGTCTCCATATATACAAGAGTTCCAGCATTAAATAAGTATAAGAATACCTGCAAAAAGAGTTTAATGATAATAACAGATATGAATACATGGGGATAAATAAGATAACAGAAATAAATCACAAAGATACCTATTAATGGTTTCAATAATGAGTCTCCTATGTGAATGCAATAACATATCTGACAGTATGACATCTCGAATCTCCAACCTGAGCACGCAAACTCAGGGTCATCAGAAAATGACCTAATGAGTGATAAAATGAAGGAGGCAGTAATATGTACTATAGTGATACAACTACGATAATAATATATAATACATATTTATGTAATTGTGATACCATTTAATAGAAATTTAATAATCTGTAGAAATATAACAATGTCATATTTTAATACCATCACCAATTAGCATGTTATCATCGGGTCATGTCTATAGTAGTGTCATGTTTGTATATAATAAACATTGTTGACGTGATGCATGTGAATATGTAGATGAAGTATGCAACCATTCTATAACGATGTTAGCATACGAGAATAGTGTCTATAGGATATACAGGAATTAAAGGTATGCAATGTAAGGTATACGTGTACATGAAGAGTGTGTCACCACATGAAGTGTAACAAGTATCAGGTAATGTAGCAAAGTCTACAAGTAACATGATAGTGGATAAAATATTGAAAATAGAAACAAGTACAACTACACAATAGTATATATGTATCAGGCAAGTCATGTTCTTTATACAATAATAACAATCAGTACCATCTGGTATTTTAATCAATCTCTTCGAGTGTCCCATATCACTGGTAGTTTATACTGGAGCTCGCACTCCAGTAGAACCTATCTGGACGTGGCATACGGGTACCATTATTCAAACGAGAGAGTGACCAAATAACAAGTGTTCCTGTCGTCATTATTGTTTATACTGTTTTATTATGTTAATTGAAAACTAAATTGTAAATCACCTAGAGGAGGGTGAATAGGTGATAATGCTAATCTAGAAACTAAATGCGGAAGCTAAAACAAATTTGCAATCACACTTAATACAACCAACAAGTGTAGCCGAATTCCCCGTGAAGGGCTCTGGACTAACTCCTCTTGATTCCCTAGATAAGGGTTGAGGTGCTATATGAAGCTCTTGTGGTTAAGTATAAGTGAGGCACACAAACACAACCAAGCGTATAATATGAATAGGCAATATGAATAATGTAAGGCACAACACAAGAAAATATGATATGATGCTAAGAATGATGCTTTGCACAAATAAAAGAGAGAGGGTTAGAGAGACAATGGATCAAACACAAACACAAAGATATGTTTCGAGGTTCGAGCCCGTAGCTCTACGTCCCCGCCATCACTGAGAAGGATTTCCAATCCACTATCTCCCACCGAGGGAACCTCCACTGAGGAGGATTTGTTACAACAATAGGAGTACCGAACTCCTCACTCAAGCACCGCCTCACAACCGAGGGGTAGGCCCGTAGCCAAACAACAACCACAAACTCCTCTACCGAAGAGGGTTACAACCAAACTCCACCTCTTACAAGAGGGAGCAAACCACAATCTCAACCTCTACCAAAGAGGGAGCAAACCAATCACCCGATCAAGCTCTACCAAAGAGGGATACAACAAAAGTAAGGGTGTTTACAACTTGGAGGCTACAATAACCTCAAACAATCTCTTTTCCACAAAACAAGATCCTAATAGAATAGGATAGAAGATAAGCTCAAGTGTGAAAAAAACTAAGTGTTTTGATCAAAGAAATACTCTTGGGAAAATACCAAATAGATATAGAAATGAAGAACAATAAAACAATTTCCCAAAAACCTATTTCCTTTGAAGATAACAAAACACTTAAAACAAACAAAATGAATCTTTTTGCTCTTTAAACTCTTTTGAAAACTTCTTTTTAAAACCAGAGAGTAGGGAAAAATTAGCTCGAAAAAACTTAGCGAAAACCCCTAAGAAATGGGGTATTTATAGGCCAAACAGAAAACTAGCCGTTAGGCTGATCTGGCAGCCTGATAGGCTTGCGGTCGACCGCCAACGGTCATATTTTTGACCGTTGGGGCATCCCGGTCGACCGCCCGGTCGACCGCCCAGATACAGAGAGCAGAACTCTCTGGTCCGGTCGACCGCCCGGTCGGCCGGCCCATATGTCTGCCAGACGTGCACAAGACTGTGCACGTCGGTCGACCGCCGGGTCGACCGGCCCTTGGTTCGGTCGACCGTGCGGTCGGCCGACCTGGCCTGTCAGCCACTGATCTGGGTCAGAAAATAGGGTTAAAATTATTTCTAAAAATTCTTTAAAAGCTTCTAAAAATCCCCAAAAATAGTTTTATCATTTTGCATTGATATATAAACTTGTGATAAACATTTCAACTCAAATATCAAGCATATGAAACCATTTTAGTGTTTTAACATTTTTACCAAAAACCAAAACTTATATTTTATCAAACTTTGATTTTTAAATACATTAATAGGAAAGTCAAAATAAGTTTATTTAAGAAGTTTAAGCATGCGTGTATAGAAAGAATACATCTACTATACATATAAACCATGTAAACTTGTTTTGATCAAACTATTCATGAAAATCAAATCCAAATCATGAAATGTGTGTGTATTGTGCACTTGAGCATATCAACTATTTTTATCTTTACACATGGATCTAAACACACAAAACCCTAGGATACCTAAGTCTTCTTGATGATCTTCCATCTTCAAGTCGACTCGGTCCCAAACCGTGATCCACCGAGTGCAAAGGTATGATCTTGATGCTCGGGTACTGGAATCACCATGTGAAGGTTTCAAAACTCATCTTGTTGAAGCAATCACCAACTAATATCTTGATCAATGATCTGAAATTAAAATCACAAGATTTTTAGTAAACATAATTACATAAGTTAATCATCATCAAAACTAGAGTGGAAGGCCTCTGGGCCAACAATCTCCCCCTTTTTGATGATGACAAAACTCATGGAGTTATATATGCATGGATTAAAGTTAAGCTTCAAAGAAGCTCCCCCTTAACTCATGCATAAACAAATAAACATAAATATGCAATGAATATTAAATATGAAACATGCATAGATATGTATAAACAATAAAAGATTCTAGATACCAATAAAATTGTCAAAAACAAAACATGCTCTAGATACCAATTAAACTTAAACTACATTAAACTTAATATATGCAAAACATAAATATCCATATATAAAATTCAACCAAACTCAAAATCTTTCTCCCCTTTTTGTCAATCATCAATAAAGGGGTAAAAATCAAAACAAAACAAAATCTTCTCCCCTTTTTAATACAAAGAAACAATCATCAATAAGGGGTAAATAAAGACAATGTTCTCCCCCTTTTTGTCAAAAACAAAAATAAAACCAAATAGGGGTGACAATCAATTAAGATATCAATTGAAAATATGTCAAAGTAGCAGCTTCATACCAATTGAAAGTAAACGTAGATCAATAAAATAAATGGTATATGCTATATACATTCATGAAGAGGAAGATGTGAAGCTTCCCTACATAGATACATTACATGAAGGAGGGATGACAAGCCCTAATTCACATAACGTACACTATGCAATGCATACGAGAAGATGTGAAGCTTCCCCTACACATGTGTACCACATAAAGAAGAGATTGTCAAGCTCTTCAATACAAGATACACTCATCATGAATCTATATGTAGAAGAGATGTTAAGCTCTTCTTGCATATATGCAATATAAATCAAAACTTTTGTATTTATCTTTAAACAAAATTTTGAGATACCAATTTTAAAACATTCAAATAAACATCTTGATATCAAAAGAGAGTATTTTTTCTTTTTAAGTATATGATATCAATTTAAAATTTTTATTTTCTATCATAAAGCAAGGGAGTGGAGATACAAATACCAATTGAAATATGAAAATTGAATTTTCTCCCCCTTTATGAAATACCAACAAAAATAATGTATAGGCTTGAAATAAGATACCAATTGAAAATTGAATCAATTGAAACAAGGTTAAAACTCAAGTTTTAGCATAAACAAAATTTATGCTTAAAGATATATGGATATAATAAGTACAAATAAAAACATATATATGTTGAAAAGTGTAACACCCCTGATCCCCGGTATACGTATCACCGTATCGGTACGCGATACGACGTACAAAATTGATTTGACCTCGATAGTAGTCCGTTTGAGCCGATTTCAGTTTCAAAACTCATTTTCTAATATTTGAGTTGCTTCTATTGGGTAAAAACTCAAGTGGGTTTGGGTGCGGGTTTATATCCAAACCCGATCCGATTATACCCAAACCCGACCCGTTAAAAGTATAATTTCTTTTAACCTTTTAGTTATTACATAATTAACCCTTTTGTATTATTTTTAGTATTCGGGAGATATCTGGAGCATCCGGACTCCGATTCGGGCGACTCTAGATCCGTTGCGATCGTGGAGAAGAGAGCTACCTCCCTATGCCTAGTTTGTGAGTGTTTTTATTTTATAAATTGTCTTTTTAGTATATTATTATAGTAATTGAACTTGGTTGCTTTATTGAAATAAAAACATGACTACCGGTAAATCTCTATTGTTCAAACACTATTAAAACACTGTAGGAAACACTATACTTAGAAAATGCCTGATTGATTTCTATTATGTCATGTATCATCACAGTTACGTTCACTAGGTCACCATATGCTTGGACACTATGATGTCATGTATCGTATCACAGTTACGTTACATGTATACTGCTCTACAGACACGCTAGGACACTACACTGTCACTATACATGAATGCGAGACACCGTTATGTCATGCACTGGTATCATCCTTACACGGCTACTGTAGTTCACTGGACATACACTGACCACTGTTATGACATGTACTAGGGATACACAGATACATTACACGGATTCTTACTACACATATATGTTCCACTGGTACACGGAGATACCAATTCACAGATTACCACATTTCATATTAGTCTTATCATCATTACATGGATGCTCGGTACACAGATATCTCATGATCACACATCATTGTTACGTATGCTCACCACACGAGTGTACCTGCATGTATTGTCTCTATCTTATTATCATATGACTCACAGATTATTGTTCCATGTTACCGCATTCCTGTTATATGCTTGTTTCCCGTGACTACTATTGTTATGCCCGTTACTGGATATTGTTATTCCTGTTACTGATATGGATATTCCCGTTACTGGACATGAGAGCTGTTGATACGTGATATGTGGAATCCCACATCTATTGTTCCCGTTTCCCGTTATATTGTTCTATGCTATCAACAGAGCTCAGGTCCAGTTATCATGTTACCCGTATCATGTACTATATTTGTTCTTGTTACATTATATACTTGATATATAAGTTAATAAAGATAACTTGGGTATGGGGGAGACTTGACGGTTGATTAGATCATATCGGGTGGATGTCTGGATCCATTGTTTGTCCCACTGCAGGGGACGGGTAGTGCTGGCTACCGTCTGTTACTCATGAGCATCCCGTTATTGTTTTAGCTCATTGAGATTCCCGTTACATGTTACAGCTCTAGCGGGCTGGCCCTGGTCTCAGCAGCCAGGGGTCTGTTTAAGGCCGTTGTCCCGGGTATGCACGGGATACACCCACCCGATAAGAACTTCTCGACCATGGGTTTCCAATTAACATAATAAAACAGTATACACAATAGTGACGTCGGGAACACTTGTTATTTGGTCACTCTCTCGTTTGGATAATGGTACCCGTAGGCCATGTCCGGATGGGTTCGACTGGAGTGCGGGCTCCAGTATGAACTGCCAGTGGTATGGGACACTGGAAGAGATTGATTATAATACCAGGTGGTACTGATCGCTACTATTGTATAAATGACATGACTTTGACATGACCTGCCTGCTACATGTTTAGTTGTACTTGTTACTGTTCCTAATCATTTATCTGCTATCATGTGACATGTATACATTGCTATTGTTCCTGTTTCATGTTACACTTTCTTTAGAGCCCTACTACTCATGCACATGTATACTTTGTTACATTACCTGGTATATGTTACACTGTATGTAGTGGCATACTATGCATGTTCTGCATTGCATATATTTTATTGTTGCAGACATATGCTCATCTGCATGTTCACCTCTATCACGTCACCACTATCATGTTCATGTCTATTACGTCACTACTAGACAACATTAGTTATTACATAAACTGGACACGACTATAGATATGACCTGATGATAACCGGCTAGGTAGTGATGGTATTAAAAGTTGACCTGTTTATTTATTTGCACTGCTTTTATATTTCTCTATTTCTACTGTTTATATATCCTTATTATATGGCATCACTAGTCCAACCTCATGTACTATATATTATTATCATGCTTGTATTACTATTATATATATATTACTGCCTCCTTCATTTTACCACTCACTAGGTCGCTTTCTGACGACCCTGGGTTTGCATGCCCAGATTTGGAGATCCGCGTACCGTAGTATCCGAGAGTACCTTGGAGCCACATCGGAGCTTCTCCATCAGGACTATTTCTAGGTATCTTGGTGCTTTATTTCTGTTATCTTATTTGTCTCCATTTTTCATATCTGTTATGATCGCTGACCTCTTTCTGTAGGTATTCTTGTACTTCTTTCATGCTGGACCTCATGTCTATATGGAGGTTATGTACTGTAATGAGGCTTAACGTACGCGTGAGCGTGTTTTCACCTCACGTATGTACGTCGCCATAACGTCTCCGTATCCTGGGGATCGGGGCGTTACATTGTGGTATCAGAGCCTAGGTTCACACCTGGTGTGAGTAACCACCTGGGTCAATCCTTGGGCTCTTACCAACAGTACAGTCAGGTTCAGATTAACTGATCTGTATCTGAATTTGGGGATGCCAGCAACGAGTACAAGAATACCATGACCTTGACAATTCATTTCTTAACTTATTTGTCTTCCTTCCTTCCTTCCAGTTGTCAACCAAAACATCCGATTTCCTTCTTATTTTCATTGCATCATCTTGCTTCCCGTCTGTTAGGATTCGTTCACTACCATACTTCTCCATCCCGAGTTCCTTATAGATATCAGAGTGCGCAGTGGAAGTGTCGTGGACCCGTAACCTTTAGGCTTTGGAGTTGGAAATCTTGTTCTCACACCTGATTGAAATTGCGAGGACGCAATTTTCTGTAAGGTGGGGAGAAATGTAACACCCCTGATCCCCGGTATACGTATCACCGTATCGGTACGCGATACGACGTACAAAATTGATTTGACCTCGATAGTAGTCCGTTTGAGCCGATTTCAGTTTCAAAACTCATTTTCTAATATTTGAGTTGCTTCTATTGGGTAAAAACTCAAGTGGGTTTGGGTGCGGGTTTATATCCAAACCCGACCCGATTATACCCAAACCCGACCCGTTAAAAGTATAATTTCTTTTTAACCTTTTAGTTATTACATAATTAACCCTTTTGTATTATTTTTAGTATTCGGGCGATATCTGGAGCATCCGGACTCCGATTCGGGCGACTCTGGATCCGTTGCGATCGTGGAGAAGAGAGCTACCTCCCTATGGCTAGTTTGTGAGTGTTTTTATTTTATAAATTGTCTTTTTAGTATATTATTATAGTAATTGAACTTGGTTGCTTTATTGAAATAAAAACATGACTACCGGTAAATCTCTATTGTTCAAACACTATTAAAACACTGTAGGAAACACTATACTTAGAAAATGCCTGACTGATTTCTATTATGTCATGTATCATCACAGTTACGTTCACTAGGTCACTATATGCTTGGACACTATGATGTCATGTATCGTATCATAGTTACGTTACATGTATACTGCTCTACAGACACGCTAGGACACTACACTGTCACTATACATGAATGCGAGACACCGTTATGTCATGCACTGGTATCATCCTTACACGGCTACTGTAGTTCACTGGACATACACTGACCACTGTTATGACATGTACTAGGGATACACAGATACATTACACGGATTCTTGCTACACATATATGTTCCACTGGTACACGGAGATACCAATTCACAGATTACCACATTTCATATTAGTCTTATCATCATTACATGGATGCTCGGTACACAGTTATCTCATGATCACACATCACTATTACGTATGCTCACCACACGAGTGTACCTGCATGTATTGTCTCTATCTTATTATCATATGACTCACAGATTATTGTTCCATGTTACCGCATTCCTGTTATATGCTTGTTTCCGGTGACTACTATTGTTATGCCCGTTACTGGATATTGTTATTCCTGTTACTGATATGGATATTCCCGTTACTGGACATGAGAGCTGTTGATACGTGATATGTGGAATCCCACATCTATTGTTCCCGTTTCCCGTTATATTGTTCTATGCTATCAACAGAGCTCAGGTCCAGTTATCATGTTACCCGTATCATGTACTATATTTGTTCTTGTTACATTATATACTTGATATATAAGTTAATAAAGATAACTTGGGTATGGGGGAGACTTGACGGTTGATTAGATCATATCGGGTGGATGTCTGGATCCATTGTTTGTCCCACTGCAGGGGACGGGGTAGTGCTGGCTACCGTCTGTTACTCATGAGCATCCCGTTATTGTTTTAGCTCATTGAGATTCCCGTTACATGTTACAGCTCTAGCGGGCTGGCCCTGGTCTCAGCAGCCAGGGGTCTGTTTAAGGCCGTTGTCCCGGGTATGCACGGGATACACCCACCCGATAAGAACTTCTCGACCATGGGTTTCCAATTAACATAATAAAACAGTATACACAATAGTGACGTCGGGAACACTTGTTATTTGGTCACTCTCTCGTTTGGATAATGGTACCCGTAGGCCATGTCCGGATGGGTTCGACTGGAGTGCGGGCTCCAGTATGAACTGCCAGTGGTATGGGACACTGGAAGAGATTGATTATAATACCAGGTGGTACTGATCGCTACTATTGTATAAATGACATGACTTTGACATGACCTGCCTGCTACATGTTTAGTTGTACTTGTTACTGTTCCTAATCATTTATCTGCTATCATGTGACATGTATACATTGCTATTGTTCCTGTTTCATGTTACACTTTCTTTAGAGCCCTACTACTCATGCACATGTATACTTTGTTACATTACCTGGTATATGTTACACTGTATGTAGTGGCATACTATGCATGTTCTGCATTGCATATATTTTATTGTTGCAGACATATGCTCATCTGCATGTTCACCTCTATCACGTCACCACTATCATATTCATGTCTATTACGTCACCACTAGACAACATTAGTTATTACATAAACTGGACACGACTATAGATATGACCTGATGATAACCGGCTAGGTAGTGATGGTATTAAAAGTTGACCTGTTTATTTATTTGCACTGCTTTTATGTTTCTCTATTTCTACTGTTTATATATCCTTATTATATGGCATCACTAGTCCAACCTCATGTACTATATATTATTATCATGCTTGTATTACTATTGTATATATTACTCCCTCCTTCATTTTACCACTCACTAGGTCGCTTTCTGACGACCCTGGGTTTGCATGCCCAGATTTGGAGATCCGCGTACCGTAGTATCCGAGAGTACCTTGGAGCCACATCGGAGCTTCTCCATCAGGACTATTTCTAGGTATCTTGGTGCTTTATTTCTGTTATCTTATTTGTCTCCATTTTTCATATCTGTTATGATCGCTGACCTCTTTCTGTAGGTATTCTTGTACTTCTTTCATGCTGGACCTCATGTCTATATGGAGGTTATGTACTGTAATGAGGCTTAACGTACGCGTGAGCGTGTTTTCACCTCACGTATGTACGTCGCCATAACGTCTCCGTATCCTGGGGATCGGGGCGTTACAAAAAGTAGATACAAATTGAAATTGATATTCTTTGAAAAGTAAGCATACATATACGAAAATATATGAGTATATAATAAAAGTCAAAATTGATACCAATTGAAAGAATTTCAATGATACCAATTGAAATAACAATAATGATCAGGTGTATACATCATATAACTACCACCCAACACATGCACATGTATCATTGGATTCTTTCAATATAGAGCATACATAAGCATGGTCTCCCATCCAATCGCCCTTGGATGGTAGGGGTTTTTAAAAAAATAGATTTGAAAGATAAAGTGTGTTTGAAAACATCTACCATAAGAAGAATACGAACTAGTTAAATGGAAAAACTTGTTAACTAGTACGAAATCCTTCAAGTAAGGAATAAAAACAAATTATTTTTCATAAAAACATGAAATTCACAAAATAGCTAACACTCATAATCAATGAAACATAAATATAACTCATGAAAACAAAATATGAGTAAACAAGAAATGTGAGCGTACAAGTACAATGTGAAGAACATGATCATGAAAGTATTCAATTTAGCTCAATATTCCTTAAACATAAAGACATGAAAATCATCTAAACTATATAATCTTCAAAGTATATGTATGTCCTATACAAACTAAGGTATACATATATATCCAAATACAACGAGTCCACAAAGATATATATGCATGAAGGCACGTGGCTCAAAGGATGTATATGTATAACAATAGTTTGGAGAAGATGGACATATACATGTAGTTTAAACATAAACACATGAAAGCATAAATACCTAAATTTTCATTAAAACGAATTTCATTTCATGGTATATGTATGATTTGTCAACACAAGAAGTATACATACATATCCCCAAACACAATTGAGTCCAATAAATAAAGATTTGCATGAAAAGCAAATGACTTAAGGGGTATACATGTATATCTTAAAGTTTGACAAAATGGACATATACATAAATGAAAACTCATAAACATAAAACAAATCCAAAAATAGGAATACAAGTTTAAAATGCATAGATCATCAAAACTAGACTATACTAGCAACTGGGTTCAAATAAGCATTCAAGCTCAAACATATAAAGATTTATTTGTGACCCACTATATGCACAAATATATACCTATCTTAATGAAAACTAACATTTAAACATATATTCAAAGCATGAAGCATAAAATAAGAAATAAATCAACATGATAATCATAAAAGTGATCATTATGTAAATTCACATGTTATTAGAACTATGATAAACATGATAGCTAAACATATGCGAGAACACAAAAATAATGGTCCATATTAAACATGGGTGTCTCAAAGGCTATATATGCATGTCATAAGTCTAATTATCATGGCATTTTTATAATGATCTATAAACATCAAAACATGCTAAAACAATGATATGAAAAGCATGTAAACAATAAACGGGAGTTAGAGATCGATACCAAAACCGATGAGGGAACCTCTCTAGTACTCCAAACCAAGGTGGTCCTCCCACCAAACATCCCTTGAAAGTGATGCATCCAAATAGTCTCCATGAAGCTCGGAACGTATCCACTCCAAGGTACCTTTACTCTCACGTCATGCGAGAGCCCACACCTACATCAAACATAAGAGGGGTGGTCTTTGGTACCCATATCTTATTGGGTCCATGGGGGTTGGTACCTTCTCTAACCCAAACAAAATTATTTGCTAAATTACAATCATGTATACGATCAAAACAAAATTTAACAAGGTGACCCTTACGTCCACAATGTGTACAAGTGTACACATGAGCATACATGTGATGGGTGTGTCCGTGAGGAGCATGTGTATGCCGTGGAGGGTGTGCATGAATAGATGGAACTTGTTTCTTTCGAAACAAAGTTTTCAAACGTGTATGGCCCACAACACACTGGTTTAAAGTGGAGCCCAAACTATCAACACTCTTATTAAGCATGGATATATCTTTTTCAATTAAAGAAGAGGTGGCACATACAATAGGTGAAGTGTATGATACTACCCTAGCATGGCAAACATGTGCATCAATCTTATTTTTCAAAAATTTATTTTTCTTTAAACAAACATCTAAATCATTTGAAATAGAAATTATTTTATTTTTCAAAGCAACATTCTCCTTTAAAACAAAATCAATTTTTGAAGACAAGTTTTCATTTTTCTTCAAAATATTTCCACAATCATTTTTATTTTTCAAAAAATTATTTTCTTTTAGTGCAAGGTCTAGTTGAGATCTCAATGAATTCCTTTCATTATAGACCTTAACCTTTTCTTGCAAAACCTTGTCAAGTCTAGAATGCAAACTTTTATTTTCTTTTTCAATTTCTAGACTTTTCTTTTTCAAAATCTTATATTTTTCAAATAATTTTTCACAAACAATAGATAACTCTTCATTCAAAGCATTGGCATCCATATAATCATGATCATCAAATGAAGAGCTAGCATCGTCATCATCATCTAAGTGGGTTTCCGAGTGTACCTCAAGGGAGTCATTCCCTTGGACCGTATAGCATTGTTGTGGCTCGGATTCATCTCCACTAGATTCGTCCTTTTGTTGGATTTGCATTTGAAGCTCGAAGGTGGTGGTGGTTGTCAACTTGTTCCACACTGCAAAGGCGGAATCAAGGTTAGAAACATGCATAAGATATTCTTTAGGTAGCGTACTTCTAATGGCCTCAAGGTCTTGTGCATTGGCACCTATATGCTTGCTATCACTAAGGTAGGATTCCTTGGTAATGACAAGGTGAACCTTATATCCTAGGGTTTGTAAATAGATAGACATCTTAGTCTTCCAAACAATGATGTTGGAAGGGTCAAACATAGGTGGGGTCATGAAGTCCATGGGTCCAAACTATATGTGTGCAAACAAGCAAATGTGCAAATGCAAATGTAGATTAGCTAAACTAAGATCTCACTCCTAGGTTGTTAAACCAAAGAATCAGGAGCGTAGGCTCTTATACCAATTGTAAATCACTTAGAGGGGGTGAATAGGTGATAATGCTAAACTAGAAACTAAATGCGGAAGCTAAAACAAATTTGCAATCACACTTAATACAACCAACAAGTGTAGCCGAATTCCACGTGAAGGGCTCTGGACTAACTCCTCTTGATTCCCCTAGATAAGGGTTGAGGTGCTATATGAAGCTCTTGTGGTTAAGTATAAGTGAGGCACACAAACACAACCAAGCATATAATATGAATAGGCAATATGAATAATGCAAGGCACAACACAAGCAAATATGATATGATGCTAAGAATGATGCTTTGCACAAATAAAAGAGAGAGGGTTAGAGAGACAACGGATCAAACGCAAACACAAAGATATGTTTCGAGGTTCGAGCCCGTAGCTCTACGTTCCCGCCTTCACCGAGAAGGATTTCCAATCCACTATCTCCCACCGAGGGAACCTCCACCGAGAGGATTTGTTACAACAATAGGAGTACCGAACTCCTCTCTCAAACACCGCCTCACAACTGAGGGGTAGGCCCGGAGCCAAACAACAACCACAAACTCCTCTACCGAAGAGGGTTACAACCAAACTCCACCTCTCACTAGAGGGAGCAAACCACAATCTCAACCTCTACCAAAGAGGGAGCAAACCAATCACCCGATCAACCTCTACCAAAGAGGGATACAACAAAAGCAAGGGTGTTTACAACTTGGAGGCTACAACAACCTCAAACAATCTCTTTTCACAAAACAAGATCCTAATAGAATAGGATAGAAGATAAGCTCAAGTGTAGAAAAAATTAAGTGTCTTGATCAAAGAAATACTCTTGGGAAAATACCAAATAGATATTGAAATGAAAAACAATAAAACAATTTCCCAAAAACCTATTTCCTTTGAAGATAACAAAACACTTAAAACAAACAAAATGAATCTTTTTACTCTTTAAACTCTTTGAAACTTCTTTTTAAAATCAGAGAGTAGGAAAAAATTAGCTCAGAAAAACTTAGTCAAAACCCCAAAGAAATGGGGTATTTATAGGCCAAACAGAAAACTAGCTGTTAGGCTGATCTGGCAGCCTGACAGGCTTGCGGTCGACCGGTCGGTCGACCGCCAACGGTCATATTTTTGACCGTTGGGGCATCCCGTCGACCGCCCAGATACAGAGAGCAGAGCTCTCTGGTCCGGTCGACCGCCCGGTCGGGCGGCCCATGTGTCTGCCAGACGTACACAAGGCTGTGCACGTCAGTCGACCGCCGGGTCGACCGGCCCTTGGTTCGGTTGACCGTGCGGTCGGCCGATCTGGCCTGTCAGCCACTGATCTGGGTCAGAAACTGGGATTAAAATTATTTCTAAAATTCTTTAAAAACTTCTAAAAATCTCCAAAAATAGTTTTATCATTTTGCATTGATATATAAACTTGTGATAAACATTTCAACTCAAATATTAAGCATATGAAACCATTTTAGTGTTTTAACATTTTTACCAAAAGCCAAACTTGTATTTTATCAAACTTTGATTTTTCATACATGATAGGAAAGTCAAAATAAGTTTGTTTAATAAGTTTAAGCATGCATGTCTAGAAAGAATACATCTACTATACATATAAACCATGTAAACTTGTTTTGATCAAACTATTCATGAAAACCAAATCCAAATCATGAAACGTGTGTGTATTGTGCACTTGAGCATATCAACTATTCTTATCTTTACACATGGATCTAAACACACTAAACACTAGGATACTTAAGTCTTCTTGACGATCTTCCATCTTCAAGTCGACTCGGTCCCAAACCGTGATCCACCGAGTGCAAAGGTATGATCTTGATGCTCGGGCACTGGAATCACCATGTGAAGGCTTCAAAACTCATCTTGTTGAAGCAATCACCAACTAATATTTTGATCAATAATCTGAAACTAAAATCACAAGATTATTAGTAAACATAATTACATGAGTTAATCATCATCAAAACTAGAGTGGAAGGCCTCTGGGCCAACATAAATGGTCGAGGAGCTCTTATCGGGTAGGTGTATCCCGTGCATACTCAGGATCAAGGCCTTAAATGGACCTCTGGCTACTGAGACCAGGGCCCTCCGCTAAGAAGGGAGCACGAAACAAGAAACGGGAGGTAATGAAGCTATATACAATCAGTAGGCAGCACTACCATCCCCTGCAGTGGGACTAACAATATAGATCCAGTACTTCCACCCGATAAGATATAATCAACCGTCAAGTCTCCCCCATCCTCAAGTTATATTTATTATATTTAAAGTACACAGTATAGCAAGAACAAGTACAGTGCATGGTACATGTAACATGATAATAGGACCTGAACTCTGTTGATAGCATAGAACAAGATAACGGAAAATGGAAAATAATAGATGTGGGATTCTAGAGGTAGCCCCCGTGGCTTGGACCCACGTGGCACTTGATTTCACACATCGCATATCAACAGCTCACATATCCAGTAACGGGAATATCAATTTCAGTAATGAAAAATAACCTTGTAACGGGAATACAGGAGAGACTACTCCTGTAACAATAATCCATGTAACATAAACAGTGGTCAATATAACGGGAATATAAGAATATCCATGTAGCAATAATATAAACTATGATCCATGCAACAGGAATACATAGACAATCAATGCATGTAGACTGGTGAGTCTATATAACAGTGGTGTAAGACATGAAGTAACTGTGCACAGAGTGTCCATGTAGCGGTATCCCGTATAATAGTGTATCCATTTATTAGTAGTTCACAAACATGCAGTAATCGTGTCGTGAATCTCAGTATCTATGTCATGGTGAGACATGTACATGGAACAACATGAAATAACGGTATCCAGTGTAACGGATATTATATGTAATACAGTGTTCAGTGTACCGGTGGGTCAGTAATGGTGACAGTGTAATAGTGAAAATATCTGGTATAATGGAATACACATATATCATTGCACATGCAGCAGTATTGCGTAGCCATAATAGATGTCCATGAGTTGACATTTGTCCAGTGATGTGATGATGCAATAAAAACATGTAGAATGGAAATCTAACCATTTAAATATGATCATCTCTCACCTATATTTATATTAAATCATGAAGCAGATGAAAGTATTATTTTATTGTTTATGTTTACTAAAATATCATGCATTTTCTTATTACAAATCATAACTTTTCTATAATTAAGTTATTAATTAACATTCTAGTGATTTACCCATAATTATGATTTATTAACTAAAGCAATCACTCAATTTATTAAAGATGAATAAATATAATTTATAAAAATGAAAACAATCACAAACTAGCTATGAGAAGGTAGCTCTCTTTCCCACGATCACAACAGTTCCAGGATCATCCAATTCGGGTCCAGATGCTTCCGATATTGCCCGAACACTAGAAACCATATAAAAAGGTTTAATATGTTATTAATAAGAATAAAAATGCAACAAATATAATGTAATAGGGGCTTTTATGAATGCTTACCTTATTAGGTTTAAGAACGGGTTTGGGCTATTGAACGGGTCGGGTTTTAATCCAATACCCAAACCCAATGACTTAAGTGGAAGTGGGTTAATGGGTTAATGGGTTAATGGTTAGGGTTTATTGGATAACGGGTTTTGGGTTCTTGAGATGGGTTCACACCCGTTATTGGGTGTGGGTGTGAACCCATCCGGGTACAGTAGAAGCAGCAACATCTGCTGCTGCTGTAGTGTGCGCGCGCAGGCCAGCCAACTGGTGCTGGCCAGCGGCGGTCCCGGCCGCCGCCGGCACAGTGGTGCGTCAGGCGCCGAGAGAGGGTGAGGAGAAAGGGAGAGAGAGGAATAGAGAGATAGGGGAAGAGTGGGTGAGAAATTTACAGTAGAAGAAGGAGAAGAAGAAGAAAGAGAAGAAGAAGAAGAAGGGCGGCGGCGCCCGATGGGGGCAGTAGCGCGCCGGCCATCGGCCGCCTGGCCGTGGGTGACGTGTCGGCTCCGCGGCCTTGAACAGAGAGAGAGAGATAGAAGTGAGGAAGAGAGGGAAGAAAGAGAGAAAGAAAAAGAGAGAGAGAGAGTAAGAGTGAGGGAGAAAGAGATGAGAGAGCGAGAATTAGAGATAAATTAGAGAGAGAAAGAGAGGGGAAGATTTAAAAGAAGAAGAAAGAAGAAGAAGAAAAAAAGGGAAAGGCGGTGGCCTAATGGCGGTGGGGGAGGATTCGAGAAAGAAGGAGAAGAAATGAAAGAGATAGATTAAAAAATAATATTTTATTATTATTTTTATTGGCCCAATATTGGACTAGCTTCAAAGGGTTCCTAAAAATTCTGTAAAATAGTAAATATTATACTGAGGAGTAATGTGAAATCAGATTCATGAAATCTTATCCGGTTTGCAAGTTAAAAATTCTGGAATGTAGGGCGATACTGGTTGGCTCGATTTTGAAATAATTCAGAAAAATCCCCAAAAATATCCTAATATAGAGAATACGATTCTAAGACACAAGGTGAAAGCCAATTTTAAAATTTTACTCCATATGCAATTTAAAAATCATAGAGCCGATTATCGGTATTAGTCGACACCGACTACGGAGATTTTTCAAAATAGTCTAGAAAAATTTCAGAAAATTTTGAAAATTTTAAAATATTAGAAAATGATACCTGAAACTAAAACCAACTCAATCTGACTAGCAGAAAAGTCAAATAAATTCTGTACGCCATATCAAGTACTAATACTGTGATACGTATATCAAGGATTGGGAGTTACATAATCACTAAAGTCAAAAAATCTCCCTCTATTCTATAATTCCATTACTGAGCCCCCCTAATATTTAATTAGTAGTATAGATGTTAAAGGTTGGTTAACAGTGTTGATTTCCCTATCTGACACAATGATTTTGAGCAATCCATGTAACTTAACTAACTCATTAAAGTAAATCTGTGTAATCTTAAAGGCGTCGGATATTTTACTGCATGGAAAGAAATAGGCCATCTTTGAGAGCAGCCCACAACAACAAATACAAAATCATGCTTTCAGATAATTTTAGAAAGTCCAAGCACGAAATCCATACTCCTGTCCTGCCAAGGACGATTTGAAACATGTAGAAGCATGTACAATCCAGTGCCTTCGTTGTTTTGGGAAGAAATACTAGTTTGTCAATTCAGAGATCCTAATGGACAGAGCTGGCCTGTTGGTCTTCTTCGCTGTGATCGGCAAACCTGCATGTCTAAAGGTTGACCAGAATTTGCTTGTAAACCAAAGTTGGTGTACGAACAAATTTTGCCTAGCTTTTAGACAAGCGATTTTGCCGATCACCGTGAACAAGGCCAACTCTTTCTATTAGGACCTCCGATTGATTAACCAGTACAACAACAACAACTAAGCCATTTGTCCCAAGTATTTGGGGTAGGCTACATGAACCAAAAGAGAATTACGCCGGATCAGGCACATGGATCAGCTTTCTCTACTCACTCCTATCAAGCAATATGCCTTTATTAAGACCTTTAGCCTTTATATCGGTCGTATTATCTCCATCCATATTTGCTTCGGTCTCTCCTTCGCTCTTTTAACTTGCCCTAAATTGATATACTCTACTCGCCGGACTAGCGCATCTGTAAGTCTATGTCGCACATGATCAAATCATCGTAGGCGGTATTCACTCCATTCGATTGATTAACCAGTATTCACTCCAAACATACATTTTAAGTGGAGTATCTTATAACCTTTGATGTAGTCTCATCCTCTTCGCCTCTACTTTTCTTATTAGATCCAATTACAAATACCAAAATAATTTTAAAAATGAAAAAAACCGATTTTTTTTTAACCTCTTTCCGAAATCTAACCAATTTATATGGAACGCATCATTCATCCATTCTAAACACTCACAGCCTTTTTCCATCATTCAGCTGAAGCTCCATGGGCGAATTTCCTTCTTTTTTTTTTTTTTTTTTTTTTTTTTTTTTTTTTTTGTCGGTACCGCCAATTTACAGGCCTTAGAGCCAGCCGTATGACCGTTTCTTTGTCCTATTCACCGTTCAAAACAATAAAAAAAATCAGTTAAATTTGAGCGTTGATGATCAGACCTTAGACAAGGGCGCATGCTGCAACTGCCGTGTCAATCTAAAGTATGGGGACAGACTCCGAAAGCCCGCGATGAGCTGCTGCGGAAGAGGTTGCCTCCGGGTACGAAAAACTACACCTTGAAACCACTGGTACAGTGCTATCTGGGAATATTCTTTTTTTCTTTTTCTTTTTTTTAAGATCTGACCTAGAGTTTCAGATTTTTTTTTTTTTTTAACTAAAGAGGAATTAAGAAAATTTGAAAAGTTTATAGAACTAGAGTTTTATGAAAGGGAAAGAGAAATTCAGGAAATTTAGCTCTGATACCAATTTGATTTGGGATCAAAATTTAAATTTAAATTCAGGATACGACTCGAAATTGCAATTCAGTCCTTGGCTTCACCATCAATTGACTTAATTAAAATGAGTTCAAATCAATATCAATAATAAATTTTTTAATTAATAATTCATTACTTTATTTATCGAATTGAGTCTCTTTAAATAGACTCCTACACAGAGAAGTTTTCTATCATACTCGATGATACTAAATGCTAGAAACTCAAAATCAATACAAGTTTAAAGTAAAATATGATCAATTAGACTCCATTAAGTGATTAAGAGTCTAAAAACTGAGTTCAATTGAACTCAAACGTAAACCAACGACAACTATGACACATAGACTCAACAATCGTCAAAAAAATTAAAGAAAACCACAACTAATCATGACTCAAAATCAAAACCAAACATAGACCGTTGTGACATAGCATGATGTTAATACGTGCGGAAAAGAAGCCGGTTCTGCCCCCGTCGAGTAGAGATGTGATATACAATGAAAAAGAAGCCATGGACATTAAAAGAAGAAAATAGCAAAGTCAAAGGAGTCCTGCAAGATGAATGACAAGAAGACTATAAAATTACCCAATTGAATAACATCAACGACAAGAATACTGGAATTTAGGTCAAACAAATAGTTCCACATCAGCTAAACATGAGGATAGTCTTAGGTATATAAGAATTTGGGCAACTCTACTAAAAAGGCTAGTCTTTTGGAATGGTACCCCAAGTCCAACAAGTGGTATCAGAGTCATGCCCTGAACTTAGTCGTGTGTGTGGGTGATGTTCGACGATGCAGATTCCCCAATGGCGCAAAGGCGCAATGGGCCTGCCCACTCCACTGGCGCAAAAAGGCGCAATAGGCCCCTGTGAAGCTAATGTTGGGCTCTCGAGAAATTTGACAGTGGTGCTCCTTTCCTATGGGCGCACGCATGTCACGCGCTCTGTTATGCAGTGTAGAGGAGTCACAACTACAGTTGGTACTTCACATAAGGCGTGCGGCTCCCACGCAGTGAAGTGTTAGATTTCGATGGAGCATTTGATCTTCCAGTGTGAAGATAGTTGAGTTTACAGGGAGACACTTTGTTTGAAGGGGATTGTTGGGATTTGGGTCGAACAAATAGTCCCACTACGTGCGGATAATCTTGGGTATATAAGGATTTGGACAACTCCACCTGGCTAGTCTTTTGAGATGGTGCCCTAAGTCCAACAAACAAGGCGTGCAGCCCCTGAGCGGAGTGCTTGTCATTGGCGGAAAGAACTTCAGGCACACAATAAGAAGAATAGGCTACATCTAATTGTGAATTGCATCTGCAAGCTCTTGCTCTATCAGAATATGAATAAATGATACATGAGAAGGAAGATAGCCCAAAATCTATCATTCAAAAGAAGTCCTAATTGGTGAATAAAAGTACATTTCAACGGAATTCTTTTTTTTTTTCTTTAAATTAGTTAATCTATTTTGAAACGTTAAAAACGTAGAATAAACCAGTTTTATTTCCTCCAAGTGTATGTCTCCTCCACGTGTAGAAAAAGAATAAATAAATCAATCGAATTACTGTTAAATTTTGACTTAAAATCAAATAAAAAAAGATTTCATTTCAGTTATTTTGACCAAGTCAAATAAAGACCAAATCTCGAGATTCAAGTCAGTTCAGCATATCTCTCAACTGTTCGGATTTTCCGATAGAGTTGTTATAATAATTGGGGACTCTAAGGCTATATATAGAGACTCCCAGCTCAGTTCTCAAAACAAATAATATTCATTCTTCTCTTTCCCTCTGAAAACCTGAATCTTACTTTTCGTGAGAATCGCTTCAGTGTTAAAGAAAAATTTTATTTTTTATCTTTATTTTCTGGGGCAATCATTCCTCGTTTGAGCAGAGGCCCGGTCTACTATCCTAGGTCAAGTCCTGGTGATTCTGAGAAATCTTTTACCATTAGGGGACGACTGCCAGTTCAACATCAGGACGATTGGGGTAGGCTTTTGATCTTTTAGCGTAACGACTACGCAACTGCATCCCCAGGTTAGATTTATTGTTTCTTTTCTTTTATATTTATTAGTAGCATATTAGGAATTTAATTCATTTATCTTTACATAAAGTTTTGTTTTTCATGTTTAGAAAATGATATCGAAATTTACCAACAATTACGAGAAGCTTCATAAAGTGCTTCGTAAAGAGTTAAAATCAATCGTCCATGTTTTTAAAAAAAGTATTTCTTGTTTTTCATTTTAATTCCATAAGAATGAAAAACTATGATTCGCATTTCGAGCAGGCATGGATGCATCATCTATAGGATAACTTCCGTCTTAAAAGTTATTTGTGAGTTAAATACGGTCTCCGCGATCTATCCTAATTTGCGATGATTTTCAAATATTTACTACTAGAGAATCTATAAGCTTGGAATTAATTCACACTTGTTTCTAGCCGCGAGGCAGTCAGTATTCAGGGTTACAAGATCAAGCACACAACCAATTGAGATCTTGAGCGTTATACTGTAATACTTTTATCAAAAGGGCTACAAACACAAGTTTGATGTCAACTATGAAGATGTCTTTCCACTGGCTAGATGTCAAATCAACTTCCTCAATGGTTTCCTTGAAAAATAAGTTTATGCGGAAAAACCTTATACTTTCAATGTGATAAAAGTAGTGGATGAGAAAGTGCATCAGAAAGCATTTTATGTTCTGAACAAGCACTACAAGTGTGGACGTACCCGTCAACAGTTACCTTTATGTAAATGACTTTTCCATCATTTCAGCATGTTATCTACAATAATAAAAGCAATGGAGATATTTGTCAATGACTTGTTATTAAAAGGAAACAACAAGATGTTTCATAGTTCAAATAAGAAATGTTCTAGCCTCTAGGAGTTCAGGATGATGGACTGTGGGCTCATGTTGTATTTCCTGGCATCAAAGGCATTAACAAACTGATAGGAAATCTAATGCCTCTGAGGAAATACACAAAGGAAAGTTTTGGAGAAATTCAAGATGGACAACTGAAATCCTGTGGATGTGTCCACCTTTTTTTTTGCTGGAAAACCAACCGCGTGATCGGAAGCGGTCACGGTGGCGGAAAATAATTACTTGATGTCCGCGAGCGGTGAGATTCAAACTCAGGACCTCGGGCCTAGCTGTGCTCTAACAAGCCGAGGCCAACCGAGCTCCCACCTGCGGGGGGGCTTGTGGATGCATCTGTTGTAACAGCTTGGAAGTATCCAAAAGAGATGGAACGGCTGTTCAGTCACGTTGGTGCAATGGTTCGAGGTCTAGGATACCTGCCATCAAAAGCAATACTAATCTTTACTGTGCTTACAGTGAAGATGCAAATCCTTTTCTGCTCTGATAATTATTTGGGAGGAGTAAAGATGAGCGCGGGAATTATGAGGTGTGATTTATGCCTTGGTGTGATGGCCTTTTCTTGGACCTTGAGAATGCAAGGAGTTTGTGGCCTTGTCTACAAGCAAGGCTGATAATATGGCAGCAACATCAATTGTTTGTAAAGCAACATGACTCAGAAATATCTTGACCATTCACACTGGGCCCGCATATTATACAAGGATAACATCTTAACCATATTGCTAAGAATCCAATATAGCATGAGAGGAGCAAGCAAACTGGGTTGCCAAATAAACGGCTTTCCATCAATATAACTAAGAGCACTTCCATCGCTGTTTTTTTTGCCCAGGCAGTGTAGTAGAGTCCATCTAAAATTTTGCAAAAACATTCTCTACAATTGCGTCCCCACACTGCCTTGGCACAAGCTCAGGCACTAGGAGGCCAAGCTTGTGCTCGGACAAATTGATTTTTTTTTTTTTTGCCTGAGCACGGGCGAGAGTGTTCTAAAGAGACTTTGAGATTCATGAGTTAGCATATCCCAGGAAACAATTTGTTCTATTCATAAGAATCTACGTTCCTTGAAACATCCACATATGAAAACTCACAAAGTTTCTAGGACTCACTAGTTCATGGATCATGGGATTCTCTAGTTAATTTGTCAAGAACTTTCATTTTGTTACCGCTTGATGCATGGACATAGGTCTTCAAAATGCATGACTTTGTCTAAACAACTTTCAGAACATGTAGATTAAAATGAATTGAGTGGATCATCCAATTTCATTGCACAACATGAACTTTTGTCGGTGGCATAACTAGGACAGGTATGCCTCAAAAGTACTTTGATTAGTCTGTTTCACGTGATAATGATATTTTGAAACCAAAATCTTTCGTCGTAGTGTTTGAAAATGAATATATATTTCATGACATGTGTGCTAGTATATATTGTGAAACACTGGTGCTGTCCGATATGTCATGACCCAATTTTTGTTCTTTTCTAATCACAAAACTGTTCTGTTCTAATCCATGCTTTTTGAAACCAAACAACAGCGAAAAGAATTTATTTTGAAATCTTATATCCTATTAAAAAGCTAAAAGGACATTATTTTTCCAAAATAATGGACTTAGATGTATGTAAATTCGCGAGCATGAGTATAAGTTATGCTGACGTGAGGCAAGTATTAACATGCTGCATTGGATTTAAATTAAATAAGTGCTTGGGTTGTCTTGTGATTTTAATGATTAACATTTTTCTCATAATATCCCCTTAATGTGGCAAAGCTTTGTGCATTCCTCTTTACCAGGTGGCTGGTTTTGGACTTTCCTAAAGAAGAGGTTTTTGATGGAAGAGTCTCCGATCTTGAGGGAAATAAGGTCTGATGGATTACATCAATCTCGTAAGTTCTTGTCTTATGCATGATACACACCTCTAAATAGAGTTCAAGCCAATAGCAGTTTATTTTCCAAAAGCTTGACCATAACTGGAACTGTGTGATAATATGAATTCTTTAACAGACACAACTAGATATTGTGTATAGATTAGTGAAATCCAGATTACAAGATTACAATCAATTGTATGCAACTACTGCATAATCCTGGGAGCAATGATGGTTTTGATATTGCAAAGTTAAAAACAGTATAGTACTATCATGATAATTTAGTTTTAACAATATCATTGAAGCAGCAACATTGGCAGATATATGTTACCAGTTAAAGGTCAGCAGTAACATATTAAACAAAACAGTATAATGAAATTAACAATAGTAATCCATAATCCATATGAGTATCTTAAGGATAGTAGTGCCCAGGATTAGCTTTTTCCCACTGAAAAATTATGCTGAAAAGGAGATGTGTGGATACACTCCCCCCCCTAAAAACTAAATTATCTCTGTCAGTATGCTTTATTTTTTTAGTATAAGGTGGGTCCCTTCCACCCTCTACCAAATACAGGCCACCCTGATTAACCTTAGGAGGTGTTGGTAACATTAGCTTAATTTGTTCTCAAGTTTATCCTTTATTACTTGGTTGTTTGAAGCAGGGGCGAAATCAGGAATAAATTTTAGGTGAGCTACAATCTTTTATAACATATACTTACGAATTAAATGAATTTGCGAAAAAATAAAACAATATTCTTCACTAATACAGGGGCGGAACCAGAAACAAATTTGTCAAAAGAAAACCAAAGTAGAAGAGAATCTAAGAGAATATACGAAAAAGAACCAAAATAAAAAATGAGCTGTGCTGTAGTCCGACCCAGCCAACTCCTGGGCCCACCCCGGTTTGAAGCTTTGTCCTTTCCTTCTTTCAGGCATTGATTGGTGATGGAAAGGTTGTTTGGGATGAGATAATTGATCAGAAGATCGCAGGCACAACCAATTTAGAAGAGATCAAGCCACAGATGCTCGCACAAGACTCCAAGGAAGCGCCCTTCAATAGCTGTCGTGACGCATGCTTTTATCGAGAATAGGAAGAAGGTGTCTGAACAAGGATAAGGCGCTCTCTATTTCAGAAAGCATCAATGCTAAGGAGTCTCCTCCAGCTGTCGCTTGAATTTGCTGCTTAAGAGAGTTTTCTCTATACGTCAGCCGCCAATGATTGTTGTAGTCAATGTTGCTATGACACAGCAATGTTGAAATAGGCACGACACGTGAACATGTGATAAATTTTTAAAAATACACACGACTCATGTGTTCAGACACAACACAGCTCCATGATAGAAGTATCTTGTGCTACATAAGTTGTGGCTGTATCAGGTTCAGAGCTGTTTTAGATCGGCAAACAGCTCAACGGGTTCCAATTTTGGAGGCAAGTATCAGCTTCACTAGAAGTTTTCTGCCACAATTGTGAACAGCAATGAGAGTTGTTTCTGATGATCTCATGTTCTTCTCAAATACGTACGGAGAATTAATTTTGAGAGTGAGCTGAGGGGGATCCAAAATTTGGAGAGTGAAGAAAATTTGTTAGAAGACTCGAAAGAATAAGAGTAAAAGATGTAAAGTGATGAATTCTGTGCAGTTGTGGTTTTATATATTTGTGGAGATATATTTGTGGAGTGGCTTGGGATTTGATAGCATACCAAGATTTGTACTGCAGTAAAGATGAAAATTGTTCATAATATATACAAGATTTTGAGAATTTCCATGATATGCTTTACCAATTTCCATTAATTTTGTGGTGTCATCAGTAATTTGGTATCTATTTCTTCTCATTGTCTGCTAAATAAGCACTAGTGTTTAGAAGATGCATGAAACATCTTCAAACAGTCTGAGTTATCCAAAAACTCCTTGGATAAATCAATCTACACTAATGAGCAGCTGAATTTCTTCAGCTTGTATAGTTGGGTATGAGAAAAACTTATTTTTTTCTGTATTTTATTTCAAAAAGAAAAAAGACTAGAATACAATGATGTCTTCATAAAGAGATGCCAGTGCTAGCTCATGTAAAACTACACTGAGCACAAAGTCAAGTTGGGCGAGTCTGATCTATGAGCTCAAAGGATTGGACTGTATTCTCAAAAAAGTGAAAATGAAATTAATCAAGCACCTCCCAGCTAGTGTGAGATGATAAAATTTTTAGGTCTTTGGCTTAATTTTAGAATATAATATGAGCCGCTCTAATTCTCTCTCATTGTATGGGTTAACAACTTCAATAAGGAATAAAATTTCTCCCGTTTCTTTAATTTTAACATATGTTAAACTTATAACCTGGTTATTATTGGAGTAAAGATTAACACCATAAAGATGAACATAATGATTTACTTAAAAAACTCGAAAGGAAAAAAATCACAGATTGAGCTTGAGGTTCGGAGAGGATTTCTCTGTGATGAAATCAATAAAAAGGTACAAGATACTTGGCACACCCGACTACGCTAACTTCCGTCACACATAGCTTACACACACTCTCCAACTCAACCTAGAGTTCTCTTCTACACTCTCTATACTTTTAAGAGAAACAAGAGACACTATCCTTCACTCATACTCTCTATATTTTCAAGAGTAACAAGTGATAATCTTTCAAGTTTTGGATGCTTGGATACTTCTCCAAAATTTGATAATTCTCCACAACAAGGAGCATGCTTATTTATAGGTTTTGATGAACCTTCTGGATCTACCATATCATCTTCCCATGTCTATGAATGCTGAGAAGCTCTTGAATCCACCAATTCAGTGAAAGAGTCACAAAAACCTTTGGAATTATGCATGCAGAAACATGCACTAAATAAGGTATTCAAACGATAATAACTCCATCAATACTGTTTCGTTTCGAGTGATTCAAAGCTTGGCGTAAATCATGCATGTAACCTTACAACTTCTCTGTTGAAGTCCTAGTCAAATGATGACTATACCATGCTCGAAAAGTACAAAATTGAATACGATGCAAAAAAACTGCAGCATTAATTAAGTTGAAAATCGAGCCAACTCCAACAATCTCCACCTTGACGAGATATCTAACGCCACTTGGAATTATCCGCTGCCTTTGCTTTTGTCCGCACTTCAGAGTAGCACAACATATTCTGTTGTCCCGCTCATACTCCGGAACACACCTCTGTACATACTTCCAGAACATACATCCGGATTTACCTCTGAGAACATACCTTCGGAACTACCTTTGGGAATATAATACATCAGAGCGACACTCACCTCTGCCACCTCTGATGACTAAATGCACTTATCAGCTAGCAAGTCTTCAGATTTAACAAGCTCAAGCAGTGCTTGAACTTCTCTATCGCAACGATTTTTTAGAAAGTTGGACCCATCTCATCTGTGTGAACTTTTTTCACCTAAACTTCTCCGGAATTGAGCCAATCTCGAATCTAGTGATAGCGGACTTCAATGTGTTTTGTCCTTGCATGAAATACTTGAATGTTCACAAGATAAATAACACTTTGCTATCACATTTGACTATCATAGATTTTTGTTGTAGACCCAAATCACTTGTCAAACCTTTAAGCCAAATAACTTCCTTTGCAGCTTCCATCAACGCCATTTATTCAGTTTCTATTATAGACAAAGTACCGATCAATTGGAGCATAGATTTTCAAGATAGTGGTCCTCCATCGCAAGTGAGAACATACCCCGTAGTTAACCGATGCTTGTCAAATCTCCCGCATAATCGGAGTTGATGAAACCAGTGATGCACACATCTCCATATTGTCTTTCAAACATGATGCCCTTATTTCTTGTGCCCTTCAAATACCTGAGTATCCATTTGATAGCTTGCCATGATCTTTACTAGGCTTTGACATATACTTGGACACAACGCTCAAAACTTGAGCGAGATCCGGCCTTGTGCATACCATCGCATACATTAAGCACTCAACTACGCTTGCGTATGGAATCTTCTTAATTTTTTTCAAGTTCGGCTTCGGTAGACGGACTTTACTTTTCACTTAAATTGAAGTGTGAATCCAATGGACTGGACACGGGCTTGACATTTACCATGTTAAACTTCTCAAGTATCTTTTTGATATACTTGCCTTGAGAAAGATACAGCCTCTCATTTTCCTGGTCTCTCTTAATCTCCATTCTAAGGATCTTTTTGGTGGCACCAAGATCCTTCATATCAAACTCGGAATTCAATATTCCTTTGACATATCTCGACATGCAATCAACATGTCATCCACATATAACATCAAGATAATCATTTGACCATCATCAAATGTGCGTGAGTAAATGCAACAATCATACTCACCCCCTCTTGTAGCCGATTTAGAGCATGAAGGTATCAAAGCACTTTTACCATTGCCTTGGAGATTGCTTGAGCCGTACAAGGACTTTCTTAATCTGCACACAAGGTCTTTCTTTCCCGCTTCAACGAGCCCTTCCGGCTGGGACATATAAATTGTTTCCTCTAAATCTCTGTAAAGAAAATCCGTCTTCACATCAAGTTGTTAACTCCATGTTAAGTTGTGCTATAAGAGATAAAAACACCCGAATAGATGTGTGCTTGACCATCGGAGATAAGATTTCATCATAAGTTACTCCCTCTTTCTGTGAAAACTCCTTCGCAACTAACCTTACTTTGTAGATAGGAGCCTCCTTCTCATTGATGTTTTTTTCTTCCGAAGTTCTCACTTGGAGCCGATGAGCTTCCGGACTTCAAGTTGTAAAACTAACTCCCAAATGGAGTTCTTATAAAGCAATTCCATTTCTGCCGAATAGCACCCATCCTCCTTTCCCACTGCTTCTTGAAAAGATGATGGATCGTCTTCTTTAGTTAAGAGAGCGTATCAAGCTTCATCCTCACACCAAGCCGCTGGGGAGGCTTGATGACTCTTCTCAGCCTCGACTGTACTATGCTTGTAGGTTCAACTTGAAACCTCTTCCGGTGCTTATTGCTCTTGTGGTGCTTCATGCTCTCTCAATGCTTGCTCCACCTTAGCATGATTCTCTAGGATAGATTCTTCTTTTGACCAAGAAATTCCGGTATGGTTCTTTTCACGAACCTCGTCATTGCCAACGTCTTTTGCTCCAAAACCTTTCATCAAATATGACATCTCTACTTAGGACATTCTTCTTATTCTTCAGATCCCACAGCCTGTAGCCCTTCACGCTTTCTCGAAACCAAGGAAAATGCACTCGAGTGACTTTGACTTCAGCTTATTTCGTTCATCACTGAGAATATGAATATTGCCTTGCATCCATAAATTTATAGTAGAATAATCGATGTCTTTTCTGATCAGACTTTTTCAGCATATCTGAAATCGAGCAACTTTGATGGTAATCTGTTAACGAAGAAGGCAGCATGGTTAACAGATTTAGCCCAAAAAGATTCGGGCAACCCTGCATGAAGTCTCATGCATCTCTCTCCCCCATGTGAGTGGTTCCTTTCTGCTGCTCCATTCTGCTACGGAGTCTTCTTCACGGTGAAGTGACGAGTGATACCTTGTTGCTTGCAAAACCCATGAAACCTTCCATCGTGATATTCACCTCCGTTGTCACTACGCAATTACTTGATTTTGCGCCTTATTTGATTCTCTACTTCGGCCTTCTATTCTTTGAACTTCGCAAAGACTTCTGATTTCTCCCTCATGAAGTAGCTAGATTTTCTGTGAATAATCATCATGAAAGGGGTAAATAGCGAGAATCACAATGTGACCTTGTTGGTGTCGGCCCCCACACATCAGAATCAATATAGTTATGAATCCCCTTTGCATGATTCTCCTTGTTCATAAAATTGAACGATATCTGCATTGCTTTCCAAGTACACAGTTCTTGCTAAAATCTAGCTTGCATGACTTCAAGCTCCTTAATAGCTTAACTTGTGCAGCTCCTCCATTGCTCGCTCATTTATATGGCCAAGACAATGGTGCCATAGATGAGCCGAGTCATCCTCCGATATCTTCAATGTGGATATAGCAGCTCCACCTAAGATGGTATCTTCCATGAGATTGTATAGGTTGTTGAAAAGCTTCTTTTATCGCATAATCACCAGCGAACCCTTACAAATCTTGATCTTGCCCCCACTTGAAGAGTAAGTGAGTTTGCTTGCGTCAGTAGTGCACAAAGAGATCAAATTCTTTTTGGAGCATGAATATGTCGCACGTTGCCGAAAATATGAATAATGTCGTCATACGTCTTTACTTTCACCGTGCCTAAGTCAACGACTTGCACGCAGTATTGTTCCCCGTTAGGACTTCACCTCCATCCTCCCTCATATGTGTTAACTAATCCCTATTGCATACATATAGAAGGTAAAATCAGAATTAAGAATCCATGAATCTGAAAACCGGTTCCTGATGAAACCGAAAAAAATTCTGCTTTAATCTTCGTTGCACTCTAGCAATAGAAGTGTTCTCAGGCTTCTTTCCTTCCTTCTAATCGGCTTTGAATTTCCGTAAATTTTCTTGATGTGACCCTTCTTGTGGTAGTGTAGCACTCCACATTTTATGCTCCAGGATTTTAATCTTTCGCGATTGTCGGACTTGCCACCTCTCTCCTTGGATCGACCTCGATGATCGTTCGATCCCTTAACGAGTAGGCTTTCACTCTTCATGTCATCACCCGAGCTTAATTCATTTGGACATGAGAAATGATGTCTTGGACAACCTCCTTGAACCGAAGAGTCTCCTTGCCAAACATGAGTGTGGTATGGAAATGCTTGAAGGACGACAGTAAGGACTGTAACAAAAGCAAAGCTTTATCCTCCTCCTCGTACTTGACCTTCACTAACAACAAATCATTAATTCAACGACTAAATACATTGAGATATTCCATAATATCATTTTCTTCTTCAATACAGAGGTTGTACTATTGATCTTTTAAAGAAAAGCTTATTAGAGAGAGTCTTATCCATGTAAACCTTCTCTAACTTCTCTCACACACTCTTGGCGGTTGTCTCTTTCATAACATTATAAGTCAACTCATCGGATAAATGTAGCTCAATGGAGCTCATCATCTTGAGATCTACCTTGTTCCAATCCTCCAAGGACATTGCCTCCGACTTATGCTCAACACCCAAAATACGTGTGTGTAGTTCTTGTTGTATTAAGATATTCTTCATCTTTCGTTGCCATAATGTGAAGTTGCTCGACCCATCGAATGACTTCAACTTAACTTTCACACAACTGATTGTTGACTTCTTTTCAGACATGTGGAACATCACAATCTCGCTCTGATACTATTTGTTGGCGTAAAGATTAACGCAACTTCAAGATCTTGTTCTTGATGGTAAGAGAAAACAATTATACAGAGAATAATGCAACCATAAAGATGAACACAATGATTTATGTAAAAAATTAAAAGGGAAAATCATGGGTTAAGCTTGAGGCTGGGAGAGAGTTTCACTATGATGGAATCAGTAAAAGAGTACAAGACACTTGGCACACCCAACTACGCCAACTTTCATCACACACAGTTTACATACTTTCCAACTCAATGTAGAGTTCTCTTCTACACTCTCTTTACTTTCAAGACAAACAAGAGACACTTCACACTCTCTATATTTTCAAAAGAAACAAGTGATAATCCTTCAAGCTTTGGATGCTTGGATACTTCTCCAATCTTTGATTCTTCTCCACAATAAGGAGCATGCCTATTTATAAGTCTTGATAAATCTTCTAGATCCACTGTTTCGTCTTCCCATATCCATGAATGCTAAGAAGCTCTTGGGAATCTACCACTTCAGTCAAAGATTCACAAAATCTTTTAGAATTCTGAATCAAAAAACATGCACTAGATAGAGTACTTCGAACGACGATAACTTCATCATACTGCTTCATTTTTACTGATTCAAAGCCTGGAGTAAACCTTGCATGTAACCCTACAACTTCTCTGTTGAAATTCAAGTCAAATGATGGTTGCATCGTGCTCGAAAGTCCATACAAAATTAAATACGATGCAAAAAATTACAACATTAATTAAGTTAGAAATCGACCCAACTCCAACAGTTATCACAAGCAGTATAAGTCACTGACCTTCCACCTGTCATCTGGAACAAGAAGACACTATTCAAATGTGTGTCACATATGTCCGTATTACATTTAACATAGCCAAGGCCCAGCTTCATCTAACTACACTTTCAGATCCTCAGCTAATCCAGTTCTAGTTTACCAAGAAACTTTGCCATTGAGAACCAAAGATGGCAACAACCACCTTTTTTATCTACACCTGGCCCTTGAGGAAATCAGAGAGCCTAGTGTTACTAGCTGAACTAGTTCCACTCCAAGGCCGGTTTCTTGGCAGGTGCGTAAGATGCGACCGCATAGGGCCCCCAAGCTTGGGGGGGCCGCACTAATTTGTACATTATAACTTGAAAGAATAATTTTCAAATATGATTTGGATAATGTCAATAGATTCAAATATTTTAATTATATTTAATGAGAAGAACTCTCTAAACAAATGCAAACTTGGACTTGGACTCGTAGAAGAAAATTTGAATTCATTTTATTGAAGAAACAAATTTGAATTTGAATTTGGATCCAAGATTATAAATGAATTCAAGGATACTTTGATGTTTTCCGTGCGCTTCGAGGCTGGTCTCAAGACGGAGAGAAGCATTTTATACTTGTTTATAAGCATCCATAGTAGAAATTTGAAGTGATGACGAAGTTATATATACAAGTGTATGTAGTGCTTGATTCTTTTATAAACACCTGCAATATTTGGTTTATGTTAGTGGTCAAAGATTCTGTGGACATGCTCTGCGCATGCAAGTGGGCAGAGCTGCCGAGTGGTGGAGGATAGAAAACACCGGAATTGACAAATCCAAGCGTAGGGCTTCCTACAGTAATTTGTGCATTATAGCACTGACTGTTTATCTTCAATCCCTTGTTCTTTCAACATCACCCTTTTCCATTCTCTCTCTCCACTCTAAAAAGAATTCAAACTCACGTCTCTTTCTTCAAGTCTTAAGCCTGAAGAAGCCCCCTGATATTCTCCTTTTTACAACAGCCCCTATCTCCCCCCCTATCCCCCCCCCCCCCCCCCCCCCCCCCTCCCCTCCCCCCAAAAAAAAAAAATTTTTGAGGAGGTGATTACGTGATGAGAAGCTGATTACGTCAAAGATGATACCACCGGGATCGAATCGGATGATCCATTCAGTTCATCACAGTTCGGGCATGGTAATGTCTTTTAGTATAAAACTCTTTAATTTAAGTATTTTTGTAACCGACAGTAAAGTCAATTGCCTTCGTTTTTTCTTTAAAAATATTGTGATGGTATATTATGAGTGAGCAAAATTTATAAGGAATAGTTTAGAAATTCATTTAGAGAATCAGGAATAAACCACATTATTTTTCAAGTGAATTTTCTTGAAATCTTTTATTATTTTCATAACGATTAATATCTTTTTAATTAAGAAGAACGTTATTACAATTCATATTTGCACATATAAATTTTACTTAAGGGATTCAAATTGATATTTATTGATATTCTTTAATAAATATATAGAGAAGTGTTATGTTTTCGCACAGGGCCACTTGAATCTCAAAACCGGCCCTGGTGCACTCACTCATCACCCATGGACCAAACAAGCACAATTCTAGCGACATTTGCACATACGAGCAGTAGTACTTAAATCAGTGGACTGCAGATCACGTCACGCATGATGCTTGCTTATTTCATTTTATGTTATTCTCGTTTCACCAATCAGAGAGCAGTGGTCCACGAGCAGAGCAGACGATAAGTGCCTGGGCCCCTCCTTTACTTCATCCTGCTCTCGTCCTCTTTGTCCGCGCCCACACTCGCAATCACAACTTGCTCTGACTTGGGCCCAAAGCGGCGTGCGCCCAACGGAACTCTCCCACCAGCCTCCTCTTTCTATTCATTTGGAAAGAGACGCGCAGTGTCACACCACCCCCCACCCCCCAGCAGCCAAACTAGCCGCCTTGTGTAGTTTGAGTCACTGAGTCAGGTCCACGTTGTTTGAGATGGTGTGATAATGTTGTTTATTTGCTTCAAACAAAAGCCTTGACTGTGCCTCTGATCCTTCGATAGCTGCGACTGGATAAAAAGTGAAGGCAGCTTTATGGTCAGCAAGGACGCCGGGAAAATGCTTGGGGATTTCTTGGTGAATCACACGTGTTGGATAATTTATCCATCTTGTGGTATCCCTTCTCTCTCTCTCTCTTCACCCGGATTCGTTGTCTGTACTTTACTAGCAAAAAAATATCATCAGGACTTAGTTTTTTATTCTATATGCTTACAGAATCAAGTAATATGTTAGGGTCATGTTCGGTTCTCATGTTTGGAAATATAGGCAAAGAAACCAAAGAGGAAATGAAAAAAATACTTCTTGTTGCCAGCAAATCTGAAAAGAGTTCAACTGCTTATCTCATTGTGCGTCATGAGTCTGATATCTCAAACTTGTGAAGCCAATGTATTAAGAGACTGGCTCAGGTATCAGTTTGGTTCACAGCTTCTGATTCGGTACTGAATTCAGTTTGACACATTGCATAACCTCAAGACCTCAATTGCCCACGAACACTCCCCACGGCAAAATTCCAGTGGAATAAACATGGGGTGGTCAAAGGGGAACTAACACCTGCAGTTGATTCCGAACCACAACAGAAGTTGAGGTCCAAAATAAAACAATCAAAAGCCATAAAGAAAAATGGCGTAAAAATACTTAGGTACAAGTAAACAGATACAAAGATCACAATGAAGCACATTCCTGAATTCTTACAAGCACAAGTCAGTTCACTTGCTTTTGAGGCACAAAGAGAACCTGTATGGCTGTATCCAAACAAAAGTGCAATGACAAATAGATACAGAAACAATCTACATGACTAAGTCTTTTATTCTCACAAATAATATATGGTCGAATAAAAGTCATAAATATTAGGAAAAAAGAAACAAGAAAAAGGCAAGCCATCACACTCACCTCCTAAAACGAAATTGAAATATTAACCTGCATCTAGAAATATATACAGAAACTGCGAGACACCACATACCTCAGCTCTCACCATTACTAGAAATATATACAGAAGCAGCGAGACAGATCATCTTCACTCCCAGCCTCAGTGCCACACTTATGCTTGAACCCCCCACATTCTGCATTCCTTACAGCTACACCACTCCAAGGGCACAACAAACAACAAACCGCAAACATAACAAACAAAACCACTTCCCCTTCTCTCTCCCTCTACCTGGTCACTCTCCCCTCTCTTTATCCTCCTCTCTCTAGTCTATGCTCTACTCAGAACTGGCAAGAAGTGCCTAGCCTCTGCCTCTGCTTCTGACCAGCGGGCCCCCACTTGCGGCCACGGAAGGCACCTTGCAGAAGCTCCTGGAACATCTCGAGGAACGATCCCCATTCCTCCTCACTCATGTCTGCCAGCTTCACGAAACTTGAACTTGCCGGCAGCTGCTTGTTTGCACTCCTATTGCCACTCTGATTTCCTCCGCTACCGTTGTTGCTCTTGCCGGTGACTGCACTCGCGCCCTTTGAAACGCCAACCTGATAACGCTGGGGTTTCTCTGCAAGGCTGACACCCTTCAATGACATGGATAGCTTCGGGACAGCAGGAAGCAGGTCACGAGTACGAGTGAAGAAATTAGCTGCTGCTTCTGTGCTCTGTTCGCCGTCCTCCTCCTCCTCCTCCTCCTCCTCCAAGCTCTCTAACTTTGAAAATGGGTTTCGAGAACTCCCGCCATTGACCCCAAAATGGTATGAAGGCGGTGTCCTAGGCATCACAGGCTCAGCCTCTGTACAGTCAATATCAAACTGGATTTCATCTTCATCTCCCCGTTCAGATTGTGGAGAGAGTACTTCTCTTTCTGCTACCAGCCTCCTTGCCTCAATGCAGACAACCTCAAGCTCACTTGGCTCTTCTTCCCTGCCTGTGAACTCCCTGCTCATCATCTCCCCAATTTCAGCCAAACAAAGCCCAAAAGCTGCTGCTTCCTTGAGGAAAATTGTGCAGAGGAACAGAATGCGAAGACAAGCTTCATGGATCATTGGCAGCTCCATACGAAGCAAATCAGAATCTTTAACTGGATCAAGATGAGCAATGTACTCAAGTTCATCCTCGGAGAATGGGATAGATGCTTGAGGCCAGTGAATCCACTCAAAATAAGGATCCTCCAAGCTCTCTGGGAGGCAGAGGCCATGATCAATTGGGATGAGTTCCATCTGACTACCAAACCTACCAACCCAACTTCAAGCTTCCTCACCAGTAAGTTCCCAGCATGCCTATCTGTGTTGAAGATTCTTACATCAAGTATCCCAATCCTGTGCACAGCAGCAACGGGGAAGCTCGAGGTACCATGGTCGCTAGCATCAAAGTCATGAGGAATGAACTGTTGGAATGAAGCAATCTTGCTGATAGGCCGTGGCTTCCTTTCATGAGCCTTGCTATTGCTACAGTTGACTCCATCATTAAGATGGAACACCGAGTGAGTTATCTTGACAAGAACAGTAGGAGGAACACTGGCAAAGTTATCATAGTCTAGAAGGTATGCTGCAACCTCTCTGAACCCTGTCTCTCCAACCCTCACAGACCTTTTCAATCCCGGCTGGCCAAGAGCTTTACCAAAAACCCTTTGGATTGTTTGGCGCAAATGGCTCTTCATCAGTTGGTTTGACAATAGCAACACACTCACCCCTGCTGTTCCGGAAGTAGTATGCACCCCCCAGCCCACTGTGAACTGGTAATGGGTCTACGCCACTTTTGATAGCCTTAACAACATCCTTAACTAATTGTTTAGTTCGGGCACAGCCGCTTGAGTATCCCAAGACCTCAATCGGGCCACTCCGGTCTCTTTGCTGAAGATCCTTGGAAGTGGGAGAAAGACAGGGAGTTGAAGAACTCCTGTGAAGTAAATTTAGTTAGGAGTAAAGGTGAATCATTTCTTACAGCACTAAGATCATTTTTAAGCACAAGATCACCAAAGTGAGTGAACTCTCCTCAGTGGGAACATTGAGGGCTAACTGAAGTCTCCTCTTGACCGTATGGGCATTGTCTCCTCGATCCAATTCCATGCCGAAGACACATCCTGTATCAGTTTGGACAAAAACCCGTCTCCTACCAGCAGGAATTCCTTCGGACTTCTTGGACCCATGGTACTCACTGCTGAGGGTTCGGCTTAAGACTGAAACGGCCATTTGGGTCTGAACAGGGCTGTCTAAATTAGGAGACATGAAACAGGGGGGAGTTGGAGTTTGCAAGGAAAGGGCCAACCTTTTTCCTCCTCCTCTCTAGAGCGCACGCCAAACACAGAGGCTGACGCGGTCAAGAAGAGAGGAAGATGTGGTGAAGAAACAATCATGTATCGACAAACTATCGATTGGACCACTCTCGAACCCAAGACAGAGAGAACAAATAGATGGAAATTGAAGAACAAATGGAATTCTCCCCCTCACATTGGGGAAGCCATTTGATCCTACTTTGGAGAAGGGCCACAATCTGTAATAGGGCAGACGCATTTGATCATTGTTAGTCCAACAGGATAAGAATACTAAGGTTCAATTTGAGAAACATGTATACGCACTTGCGTGCGTGTAAAAGGAATAAACATAAGAAAGCAACGGTGAAACATCACTCATCAACACGTGTGCATGTGTAAAGAAAGATTCTGAAGGGAGGCAAAAAACAAATCTCTCCCTAATGTTACCCACGAAGGTAATAGATCAAGTTGTCAGGGAAGACAATACTTGGAGAGACGTCTCTCAAGTAGAAGGAATATAAAAGGTCTATAAATTCAAACTGGAAAGAAAAGAAAAACATGATCATAATAATAATAATAATAATAAACACTAACCATATCTTAGAAGAAGTCAAAAGAAATGGGCATAGTGGAACCCTTAAACATTATTCTCTATTCATCTATTACTCCTTGATAATAACTACAAGCCTCACAGATATAAATTGTCTGCACTACAAGTAAATTAAAAAGAAAATCATACACTGCATAACCAATGCCAAAAAAAAGTTGCAATAAAAAATTTCCTGAACAAAGAAAACTAATCAACAAAGAACAGATTAAATCCTTCATAAAAGCATAAAAAATAACATCCCAAATACACAGAACCCTCGAGATTCCAGCAATAATCAGTAGATACAGTGATAAAATACATCATCACATTTAAGTTTCACACCACAACGGTCGTTTATGGTGGTCAGAAGGAGCAATACTAGAAATTATAATCTGGCTCCAAATAACAATAGCTTATATGCACGTAAAAGGGAAAATAGAAATCTTTTGGAGAGAGTCAAAGTGGCACAAAGGAGAAAACAGAAAACTTAGATTCAGCATGGAAAAAATTCTTCAAAAGTATGTTGGGGTTTCACAGGAATATACATGCTCTATGGAACGCAAAGTTAAAAACAGTACTAAACTATACTAAAAATTCATTCTAGCATCATTCCCACAACCCACCCCACTCGCCCCCAACACACACCCACACACACACACCAACCCCAAAAAAAAAAAAGCGCTGTTTCATCTTATGATAGACAGAACGGTGAAACTTTTCTGTGACGAAACAGATTCAGCCATAACAACACGCAAAACATGGGTTTCTCCAAAAATGGTAAAAGATATCAAGTTTCTCATTGATTCATCATTAAACCTATGAAAACTAACTACAAACTAAGATCTACAAGTCCTCCAAAATAATGTGAAATCACAGGATCCAAACCAAATAAGTAACGCGTATTTTCGCACAAAAGAAATTTGAAAAAGAAAAATCAAATGAAAGAGCATAAGTCCAAATCAAAAGATAACAAATAATATATTTTCAGGTAAAAGTGGAACAAAAAGGTTCCATGTTGATTTGAAAACATTCTGTTCACTACGTCTTATAATTTTTTCACCATAAAAATTAAAAGAAAAAACATAGGTCTTCCGCTTTAGCAAATGCTTGATGTCTCAATACGTCATATACATCAGAAAGCTAATAACTTTAAAGCGAGTATTAAATAAAAAAAGTGCTTTCTTGAACGCAATAGGTTTTCAGATCGATTTTTTAAACAGAACACGTTTTACCCCCAAAAATCCTAAAATCTCGCGCTATTCACCAATTGCAACGTGCATATCGAAAAATGTCCACATACGATGGAAAAACCCTATCATTCTTCACCGACCAAGCAACTAAACCCAAACAAACTGATCAGACATAAAAAAAAAAAAACCCTAAAAATCATCAGAGTACAATAAAAAGCATCAAAGGTTTTTGTTTTTTTTCCCCTGTTAAACTCTATTAGAAAGATCGGAACAAAAGCTCCTCAACTGATCGAGTCGATTCAGCTCTAAATCGAATTAAAACTTCAGATCCGTTACAAAATCTGAAGAAATGGCAAAATAAACGCACCGAATACTAAGATCTGGTCAGAACGGACGCCGGCCGCCTCCCCCCGCCGCCGCGTGACGAAGATCGGAGATCACGGCCTGGATCCGATCGGAGAAGGATCTAACGGCTCAGATCCAACAGCGACGCGCTCGCAATCAAAATCGCGACCTCTTCCTCCCTCTCTCTCTAAGCTCTCTCCCTCTTCTTCTTGTTGTTGCTCTCGTTCTCGCTCGCTGGGGCACTCGCGCTCTCCTTGAATCTCCTATAACTCTTGCGCGAGACGAACCAAGGGGATGCTCAGAGAAACTGTGGTTAAAAAATCTTAAGGCCGGCTTCCCTTTTATTTATTGTTTCGCCATTTTTGCAGAAATATACATCTTCTTTTCGTTTTTGTAACCCATATGCGATTTACATACATTTTACAGCATTAGATGGAGATCATGGTTTGTGGACAAAATTGCCCTTCGCTGGGATTGTATTGGATGGGACATTCAGGCTCAACAAAAAAAAAAAAAAAAAAAAATGCTAGTTGGATCTTATTTATTCATTGATCATGATCATGGTCTGGTCATGGAGTTGTAAATGGATCGGATTTCAGATCAAATTCATGCAATATTCATATCTAAAAGCTATTAAAATTTAAAAAGATTTTTCTTCATTCTCAAGTTGGATCTGTATCATCGATTTCTGATTTTTACAATTATAATTTCATTTGAATCGTACGTGTACTTTTAGATGCAAACAGCTCAAAAAAAATTGTGAAAAAAAGAATCAACATGTCGATTCCAATTCTCTCTCTCTCTCTTTTTTAACAGGCTATTGTTCTAACATGTGAATTGTTAGAACTTATACTTTATATTCATATCAAGCTGTTTATTGTTATCTAGATGTACTGTATTTAAACAAAACTAAAGATACATTGCAAATATTTTTGTATGATTTATTTTCAAATTACTTATTGGGTTTCAAATTAGGAAAGGGTCAAATTCTTTTTACTTACTTTTGAACACAACACAGAATGCTTTCTTTTTTTTGTTCATAATAATTAAGACTTGAAAACATTTGTAACATTATTAATAATTTTAAAATTCTCTCAAATTTTAAAGAACTGACTATTATTTGGTGAAAATCTAAACATATGTTTGTATTTTGTAAACGTCATGACATTCCAGCTCTAACTCTCTAAGTATTAAAATGATACCAAGTAAAATTTTGACATACTTGGTTTCATTTTCCCTTTAAGTAACTGACGTTAAAAATTAAATTGCATTAAAGAGAAAAAAAATTAAGTATCATTTTATATCTGCCTATGAATTCCTAAAGATTTTTATGAAAAAGAGCCTCATGTGTTTTTCTTGTGTTGAAACTTTTGTGTCATTTTATAACAAAGTATACAAGTACACTTTCACGGTCTAACCCTATAGGACCTCAAAAATCCAAAAGAATTTGGATCTGATTTTGTGAACCCAAACTCTGCTTGGGAATTTAGATACTGGAGAGGGTTTTTTATGTACATTAATCTCTTTGTAAAGTTGCAAAGGTTCACGGAGAATCCACAGTTTACAAATACAAGTAAAGAAAAGGGCTTCCTGAAAACGATGCACTTTATTAAATTCTATCTATTCTTCCGCTTCTTCTATTCAGAACGGTACAGATGAGGAGAATCGGACCGTCCAATGAGCGGGGAAAGCGGTCTGTGTGGTCGGATCAGCGCCACTTGTTTCCAAACTCGAGGGACGTGACCTTTTGGTGAGGTTACCGCCCAGCAAGGTGGGGTCGGCCTGCTGCCGGCATAATCGCAGCATCGATTGGGCGTCGGAACCCTTCTTTTTTATTGGGCATGACGGAACTGCCCTCACACCCATTTGGAATGTTAGCTTTGCAGAAAAGTTCGGGACCCAATCATAATTTGCACATCCGCATGTTGGTTTGGCTACATTTGCATAGATATCCTATGCACAATTATAATTTGCATCCCAGATGGGACAAAACCTCAAAAGTAGCCATCACACCCGACCCCTGTTCCGGCACCAGCGGTTCCCAGTTTCGGAGTCGGAGGAGCCGAAACCGGAGCGGGGACAGTTGGTTCCGGTTTCGGTTCCGTTTCGTTTCGAAACTATTTCCTGCCCATTTTTTTAAGCACTAAATACAGTAAAGACTATTAAAATATGTATAACTCAAAACTTTAGCAACCTCCCGCTTAGTTCAGTTGGATAGAGTATCTTGCTACTAAATTGTTGGTTGTGGGTTCAAACTTGCACGCCTGTAGAGACCAAAAAAAAATTTATAATTAGGCCAGGGCCCAGGTGTTCGGCCTGGCGCCTGGCCTATGGTCTGGCCTACCGCCTAGCCAGCCCAGGCCCCCTCCAAAAGAAAAAAAACGGAACCAAAACTAGAACCAGACCGGTCGGGACCAGATTTCGGTTCGATTCGAAACCAGGTCAATCCGGTTCCAATTTTCACGACCCGGTTCCAATTCGAACTGCCGGTTCGATCCCGTGGTCGGTTCTATTAGCCATTCACCAGGACAGTAATAAACACATTTAAATTATTATGATAAAATGAGAACCAAAAATTTCAATTGCATTTCTTGTATACGGGGCCGTTTGTTTCGCGTAAACTCCGTAATTCGTAAATGACTTACAACCCAGTTACAACTACGGCGTTTGTTTGGACCGTAATTCGTAAAAGACTTACACAACCCAATTACCACTCACTTGCAACCCAATTACCACTCACTTACAACCCATTTACAGTTAATTTTGTGGTCATGCAAATTTGTATTATTTTTATATGTTAATATTAATTTTTTTTAATATTTAGCATTTTTAATATTTATTTGCAATATTAAAACTTTTTAAATCACCAAATAGTTAATTCTGTGGTCAACTTTTTCACTTACGACTTACACATTACGACAACCAAATACCGTAAAACACAATACACTTTTTCACTTACAACTTTATATTACCAACCAAACACCATAAAGCTTACATGCATGTAACTCATTTACAACTGTAAAAGACTTTACCAATTACGACTTACGAATTACGGCCAGTTATGACAACCAACAGAGGAAAACATGTCGGTGCAAATAAGTGTTTTAAACTATAAGACAAGTGCTGTTAAAAAATATTTTCTTTCTTTGTATAGTTTATTTATTATCTTATGTAGAATAGTCATATTTACATGTCCTAAATATGTGTAACATGCGTTATAATTTCCTCCTTACTGTGTTCCATAACATACTCACATAATTTCAGATAACGCTGTAGTGGTCAAATTTTGACCCTCGATAAGATCGTGACACGTGCCCCACCACTTCAGAAGCGTCTCAAGCAAACAACAAACTCGACATACCAGCTGGCTCATTGCGGATCTAAGAAGAAAGTCTCAGGTCTTGTCCCGAGTCCACACTCGACTCGAGGTCTCTCTCTGACATCCGCAATTGTCAGGCCCCTCTCCGACTGCATCTATCCGGGATCATTCACCTGGATTTTTAACTCAAGCGGAACCATTCTACTAGTCAGAGGCTCCGACCCCACAGCTAAGGTCTTTCGAGAAGACTCCCGCCTCCACGCTGGATATAACTCAGCGACAGGATTTTCTGCTTCACGGAGTCAGTTACGCCGTCAGATTATCCTCATGTTCTAAACATAATGGTCCCATAATTTAATCACCTCAAATTATCTTAATCATCATTTAACCATCAGCAATAATCAAAATTTCTCTGATAGTTCAGATAATCATTCAAAAATTTCGGCAGCATTTCTTCTATAATATGGAGTCTGCCTTGATACACCACTATATACAAAACGGGTTTTAACATCGACCATTTATTCAGATAAAACATCCCACAAGTTATAATAAAATTTCAGTTTGACATCGCCTACTTACATGAGTACTCAACTATTACTAGTTTCAGCTCATCAATCTCAGATTATAATCCAACTCAATAAAAAAGGATCAAGAAAACTGTTCCAAAATCTTAATTCAGAATAAATGAATTATGCATAGCCCTTAACATATATCAATACAAATCCAACTATGGTCTACAACCACTAATCAATGCATAACCAACATGTTCATACAAGATAGGATTCAAATATAATAATATCAATTTTTAATGTCCGTTCAGAGCATTTGACGATAATTTGGTGTCATGCTCCAGAATCATTTGGTTGTATCTTTGATTTGCCTTGCTCTGAAAAATATTTAGACTAAAAAGGGATTAGCTCAATAGCTTAACGAGTGAAGTTAATTTCATTCTTAATTGAATAATGATATTAGCACTGTATAGTGCACATGATACAAGAAAATATTGTGTATGTGATATCTGAAATACATGATACATGAATGCCTTAATTAGATTATTACTTTCAATTATTATTCAATTAATATTGATATGCGTATAAGCAATCGATGTCACTGTTTTCATTAATTTAATGAATCTATATTCTGATGTCCACATTACCATATATAGGTAATGTTGGCCCAGAGGCCTTCCACTCTAGTTTTGATGATGATTAACTCATGTAGTTATGTGTACTAATAATCTTGTGATTTTAGTTTCAGATCATTAATCAAGTTATTAGTAGGTGATTAGCTTCAACAAGATGATTTCGAAGCTTTCACATGTTGACTCAAGAGCCCGAGCATCAAAGATCATATATAGCACTTGCTCGGTGGATCAAAGAGTTTTGGATCGAGTCGGCTTGGAGATTGCGCTCTACAAGAAGACTTCGGTACCATAGTTTAGTTTTGTGTTTAGATCCAAATTGTAAAGATTAGAATAGTATGATATGCTCAAGTTCACAACACACACGTTTCATGTTTTGAATATTAGTTTTCGGTTTTTCGGTTTTAGGTTTAACCGATCTTGGTTTGCATGAATAGATAGATTCAAAACAAGTTTACATGGTTTAATGTATGTTAGATTTGTTCCATATACATGCATGCTTAATTTCCTAGACAAACTTAGTTTTGACTTAGTTATTCATGTGTTTTATATTTTGGTATTTTTAACAAAACATATTTTGGAATTAATGACAAAAACATGGATATATATATGTTTCATGTATATAGGATTATATCCATATACATCATGCCTAAATGTTGTTTAATATCATATTTTTGTATTTGGATAAGTTTTAGACAAAATGTATTTTCTATTCAAAATTCAAGTTTTAGAAAATACAGTTTTTAGATTTTGATAAAAATGATAAGACACAAAAATGTCTCAAAATGTTTGTCATGTGTGATGAAATTTTTATCACAAGTTTATATTTCAAAATAAAATGATAAAACTATTTTTGTGTATTTTTATAAGTTTTTATGGATTTATTAGAATAATTTTTACCCTGTTTTTCTGACCCAGAACACTGGCTGACAGGCCAATTCGGTCGACCGTGCGGTCGGCCGAACCAATGGCCGTCGACCCAGAGGTCGACCGACGTGCACAGAACTGTGCACGTCTGGCAGCACAGTGGGACGGTCGGCCGGCCGCCGACCGGACCAGAGAGCAGAGCTCTCTGTTCTTTTCGGTTGACCGGACGGTCGACCGTCAGTTGCCAACGGTCAAAATGTGACCGTTGGACGGTCGACCGTGCGGTTGACCGGCAGGTCATCTTTGGCAGTTTCTGCTGCCAACGGCTATATTTTTCTGGGGGCTATAAATACCCCATTGGAAAGAGTTTTTCTCTAAGATTTTTTGTGCGAATTTTTCCTGACTCTCTAGTGTTTTCACAGCAATCAAAAGAAGTTTTTGGATTTAAATAGAACAATCTTTTTGGTGTTTTTGCTAGGGTTTGGAATATCAAAGAAAAGGGTTTTTGGGAAAAGATTTGATTCAACTTCTATATCTTGGTTTCAGTTTTTCCCAAGGATTTTCTTTGTGATTTTGATTTTCATTCCATTGGTTTTCTCCACACTTGAGCTACATCTACTTTCTTATTCTATAGGATCTTTGTGTGGGAGAAAGAGATTGTTTGTGGTTGTTGTTTAGACCACCAAGTTGTAAACCCAATCTTTTCTTAGCTTTGTGCCTTTGGGTTGTATCCCTCAAGTTGTGAGGTGATCCTTATATTGGTTTGTGCTAATCCCTCAAGTTGTGAGGTGATTGTTGTTGGCTTGGAGTTGTGCCTCAAGGAGGAGGTTGTGTTTGTAAGGAGAGGAGTTGGGTACTCCTTGTAATTGTTATTACCCCAAATCCTCGGTGGAGGTTCCCATTGTGGGAGTCCTTTGTGGACAAGCTAGTGGACTTAAAATCCTTCTGGGTGAAAGCGGGGATGTAGAGCTGGGTGCTCGAACCTCGAAACATATCTTGTTGTTTGCGCTTGATCCCTTGGCTCTTACTCTCTCTCTCTCTTTACTTTGTATCTTGCATCTATTCATATTGTTCATTCATAATTATTTGCTTGGCTTGTTTGAGTGTGCATCACTTGTTAATTGCAATTAGTTTTTAAATTCCGCATTAAGTTCATTAGATTAGCATAATCACCTATTCACCCCTCCCCCCCTCTAGGTGATTTTCAATTGGTATCAGAGCCTCCGCTCCTGATATTTAGGTTTAACCACCTAGGAGTGAGATCTTGGTTTGCTAATCTTCATTTGCATTGTTCATTTGCACACATATAGTTGCACTCATGGATAGCCCTCTTATGTTTGTCTTTTTTAGACTTGATGTTTGGAAGGCCAATATGAGTAGTCATTTAAAAAGACTAGGACATCTAGTTTCTCAAGCCTCTACTATGAAATCCTTCCCTAATAGTAGCAAGCATAAAAAGGCCAATGCATTAGCACTTAAAACACTTAGAGCATCTCTCAATGAAGATCTTTTATATGTGTTTGATCGTTTTGACTCCGCTTTTGCAGTTTGGAGCATATTGACTTCTCCTGAGCTACCAAGGATTGTCAACAAGTTGAGAAGATCTAGGAGAGATGAGTCCGACGAGCATTGCCTCATGGTCTAAGGGAAAAACTCCCTTGAGGTACAATCGGATACTCAACTAGATGATAGCTCTAGTTCCTATTGCTATGGTTGTTTAGAAGCTCAAACTTTAAATATGAAACTTGCCACAAAGCTTGAAAATTTCTTGGAAAAATACAAACTTTTGAAAGAGGATAATCTTGTTTTAAAAAATGAATTAAAGGATTTGTGTTCTACTTTTGAATCGGTCTTGCAAGAGAAGGAAGAGATTACTAGTGAACGTGACTCACTAAGATATCAACTAGACCTTGCCCTAAAAGAGATTGATGTTTTGAAAAGCAAAAATGATTGTGATGATGTTGTGAAAAACAACGAGGTTTTATCTTCAAAATTGGATTTTGTTTTAAAAGATAACCTTGTTTTGAAAAATGAAATTGATTTCATTACAAAAGAATTGGATTTAGTTTTAAAGAAAAATGAATCTTTGAAAATTGATATTGATTCTCATGTGTGCCATGCTAGTATAGCTTCTTCTTCTAGCACACCTATTGCATGCTCCACTTTATCTTCAAGTATTGAAAAAGATATAAATGTTTTGAAGAAAAGTGTTGAATATTTGGGCTCCACTTTGAGCCAATGTACTTTGAATCATATACGCTTGGAAACCTTGGTTCGTAAGAAACAAGTTCCATCCTTATATGTACATCCATCACGGCATACACATGCTCATCACGGACACAACCATAATATGTATGCTAATGTGTACACTTGTACACATTGTGGTCGAAAAGGCCATCTTGTTAGATTTGCTATGATCGTTTACATATTGAAAATTTAGCAAATAATCTTGTTTGAGTTAGGAAAGATACTAACCCCTATGGACCCAAAAGAAAATGGGTACCAAAGACCACCTCTATGCTTTTTGATGTAGGTGGAAGCTCTCGCATAACGTGAGAGTGTTAGTGCCTTAGAGTGAATGCGTTCCGTGCTTAAGAGTAAACAAATTTGGATGCATCACTTTCAAGGGGAGTTTGGTGGAGGAGGACCACCATTGGTTTGGAGAACTAGAGAGGTGCCTTCATCGGTTTTAGTATCGATCTCTAACTCCCGTTTATTTATGCATGCTTTTCATGTTCATCATTTTATAGCATGTCATGTTTCATTGTTCATTATGATTGTGCCATGTGATTTAGATTAGTGATATACATGTTTAGTTACTTGTGACACCCATGGACCTATCTTTGTGTTCTCACTTTGTTTTTAAACTAATATGTGTGTTCTAAATCTAATGCGCATGCATGTACATAATGATCATATGGATGTTTATGATTTATATTTTGATTAAGATGTTATATGCCATGATTATTAGAGCTATGATATGCATAATAACTCTAAATAGCATGAGGATTTACATAATGATCATGTTTATGATTTTCATGTTGATTTATATCCCGTTTTATACTTAATGATTTGATTACTTATTTAGATGTTAGTTTTCATTAAGACTAGAATTTATACTTGTACATGTAGTGGGACACAAATAAATCTTTATATATGTTTGTGCTTGGATGCTTATTTGTACCCATTAAATGTGCTAGTATAGTCTAGTTTTGATGATTCATGCATTCTAACCTATATTCCCTATTTTGGACATGTTTTATGATCATGTGTGTTTTAACTTCATGTATATGTCTATCTTGTCCAAACTGTTGATTATACATGTACATCCTTGAGCCACGTGCCTTCATGCATATACTTTTGTGGACTCATTATGTTTAGGATATGTATGTATACTTTAGTTTTTACATGACATACATATGCCTTGAAGTTTAAATCGTTTTGATGATTTTCATGTTTTTAGGTAATTTCAATTGGTAATGAAAATCTAGTTTTTCATGTTTTCATGTTTTTTTCAAGGAATTTCATATGAGCTTAATTGAATATTTTCATGTTGATATGTGTCACATTATACTTGTACATAGTTTACTCATGATTTGTTTTCATGAGACTATGATATGGACTTTATGGATTTTGAGTGTTTAGTGATCATGTGATTTACATGTGTTTCATGAAAAATAATTTTGTTTTATTCCTTACTTGAAGGATTTCGCACTAGTTAACAAGATTTCTCATTTAACTAGTTCGTATTCTTCTTATGGTAGAGATTTTCAACCATACTCTATTTTCAAACCTATTTTTGAAAACCCCTACCTTCTATGGGTGGTTGGATGAGAGATCATGTTCATGTATGCTTTAAAATGAAAATCATTTAAAACTTGAACCATGATTGGGAGGTATAGTAATATGATGTATACACTTGATCTTATTGTTATTTCAATTGGTATCATTGAATTCTTTCAATTGGTATCAATCTTGACATTTCTTGTATACTCATATATGTTTGTATGTATGTATGCTTTCTATTCCAAGAATATCAATTTCTATTGGTATCTATTTTTCATACATATATATGTTTTATTTGTGCTTATTATATCCCTATATCTTTAAGTACAAAATCTTGTTTATGCTAGTGCTTGAGCTTTAATTTTGTTTCAATTGATTAGTTTTCAATTGCTTTTCAATTGGTTCAATTTCAATTGGTATATGCTAAGCTTGAAAACCTCAATGATTATCCTATTTCAATTGATTACTTTTAAATTGGTATCAAGCCTACGTATTATTTTTGTTGGTAATTCATAAAGAGGGAGAAAACTTGTATTTCATCTTTCAATTGGTATTTGTTTTTCACTCCCATACTTTATGATTGAAAATTTAAATTTGGTATCATTTGTTCAAAATGAAAAATATTTACAATTGGTATCAAAAATTTTGTTTAGACATTCAAAATTTATTATGTTTAATTTCAATTGGTATCAAGATTTTCACGTGTTTTGCTTAAAATTGAGTATCAATATATTTTTTTTGTTTCCTTTCAATTGGTATCAAGATGCTATTCTTTGACGTATTTTCAATTGGTACCTTAATTGAATGTCACCCCTATTTGGTTTTTGTTTTTGTTTTAGACAAAAAGGGGAAAATATTGTTTTTATTAACCCTTTATTGATTCATTGTTTCGAACAATAAAAGGGAGAAAAATTTATTTGATTTAGTTTTGCTTTTACCCTTTATTGATGATTGTTTTTTTTTATAAAGGGGAGAGACTTTGTTTTGTTCTGGTTTTTACCCCCTTCTTGATGATTGACAAAAAGGGGGAGAAAGATTTTGAGTTTGATTGAGTTTTATATATGCATGTTTATGTTTTGCATATATTAATTTTAATTTAGTTTAATTTTAATTGGTATCTAGAGCATATTTTGTTTTTAAACATTTCATTGGTATCTAGAGCCATTTATTGTTTATGCATGATTATGCATTGTCATTCATTGCATATTTATGTTTATTTGTTTTATGCATGAGTTAAGGGGGAGCTTCTTTGAAGCTTAACTTTGATCCATGCATATATAACTCCATGAGTTTTGTCATCATCAAAAAGGGGGAGATTGTTGACCTAGAGGCCTTCCACTCTAGTTTTGATGATGATTAACTCATGTAGTTATGTGTACTAATAATCTTGTGATTTTAGTTTCAGATCATTAATCAAGTTATTAGTAGGTGATTAGCTTCAACAAGATGATTTCGAAGCTTTCACATGTTGATTCAAGAGCCCGAGCGTCAAAGATCATATATAGCACTTGCTCGGTGGATCAAAGAGTTTTGGATCGAGTCGGCTTGGAGATTGCGCTCTACAAGAAGACTTCGGTACCATAGTTTAGTTTTGTGTTTAGATCCAAATTGTAAAGATTAGAATAGTATGATATGCTCAAGTTCACAACACACACGTTTCATGTTTTGAATATTGGTTTTCGGTTTTTCGGTTTTAGGTTTAACCGATCTTGGTTTGCATGAATAGATAGATTCAAAACAAGTTTACATGGTTTAATGTATATTAGATTTGTTCTATATACATGCATGCTTAATTTCCTAGACAAACTTAGTTTTGACTTAGTTATTCATGTGTTTTATGTTTTGGTATTTTAAACAAACATATTTTGGAATTAATGACAAAAACATGGATATATATATATGTTTCATGTATATAGGATTATATCCATATACATCATGCCTAAATGTTGTTTAATATCATGTTTTTGTATTTGGATAAGTTTTGGACAAAATGTATTTTCTATTCAAAAATCCAAGTTTTAGAAAATACAGTTTTTGGATTTTGATAAAAATGATAAGACACAAAAATGTCTCAAAATGTTTGTCATGTGTGATGAAATTTTTATCACAAGTTTATATTTCAAAATAAAATGATAAAACTATTTTTGTGTATTTTTACAAGTTTTTATGGATTTATTAGAATAATTTTTACCCTGTTTTTCTGACCCAGAACGCTGGCTGACAGGCCAGTTCGGTCGACCGTGCGGTCGGCCGAACCAATGGCCGGCCGACCCAGAGGTCGACCGACGTGCACAGAACTGTGCACGTCTGGCAGCACAGTGGGACGGTCGGCCGCCGGCGGACCGGACCAGAGAGCAGAGCTCTCTGTTCTTTTCGGTCGACCGGGCGGTCGACCGTCAGTTGCCAACGGTCAAAATGTGACCGCACGGTCGACCGGCAGGTCATTTTTGGCAGTTTCTGCTGCCAACGGCTATATTTTTTGGGGGCTATAAATACCCCATTGGAAAGAGTTTTTCTCTAAGATTTTTTGTGCGAATTTTTCCTGACTCTCTAGTGTTTTCACAGCAATCAAAAGAAGTTTTTGGATTTAAATAGAACAATCTTTTTGGTGTTTTTACTAGGGTTTGGAATATCAAAGAAAGGGTTTTTGGGAAAAGATTTTGATTCAACTCTATATCTTGGTTTCAGTTTTTCTCAAGGATTTTCTTTGTGATTTTGATTTCATTCCATTGGTTTTCTCCACACTTGAGCTACATCTACTTTCTTATTCTATAGGATCTTTGTGTGGGAGAAAGAGATTGTTTGTGGTTGTTGTTTAGACCACCAAGTTGTAAACCCAATCTTTTCTTGGCTTTGTGCCTTTGGGTTGTATCCCTCAAGTTGTGAGGTGATCCTTGTATTGGTTTGTGCTAATCCCTCAAGTTGTGAGGTGATTGTTGTTGGCTTGGAGTTGTGCCTCAAGGAGGAGGTTGTGTTTGTAAGGAGAGGAGTTGGGTACTCCTTGTAATTGTTATTGCCCCAAATCCTCGGTGGAGGTTCCCTTTGTGGGAATCCTTTGTGGACAAGCTAGTGGACCTACAATCCTTCTGGGTGAAGGCGGGGATGTAGAGCTGGGTGCTCGAACCTCGAAACATATCTTGTTGTTTGCGCTTGATCCCTTGGCTCTTACTCTCTCTCTCTCTCTTTACTTTGTGCCTTGCATCTATTCATATTGTTCATTCATAATTATTTGCTTGGCTTGTTTGAGTGTGCATCTCTTATTAATTGCAATTAGATTTTAAATTCCGCATTAAGTTCATTAGATTAGCATAATCACCTATTCACCCCCCTCTAGGTGATTTTCAGGTAACACATCCAACACACGTGTAATGTACACACATATCACACATATACACATTTTTCACACATTCATGTATAATATCACACATCATCTTCTTCTCCCTCCTACCGAGTCCCGTTCGGCTCCTTCCTCTCTCTGTGTGTGTGTGTGTGTGTGTGTGTGTGTGTTTGTGTGTGTGAGTGCGCGCGAAAGCGCGTGCGCGCGTGTGTATAGACTTGTATCCTTCCAAAAAGATTTGAGGTCGAATCCTTCTCACTCAAATAACAACATCTGGCATTCGAGTATAAGATCCACTCTGTTAAAGTTGATCTATATTATTTCAAGTATCTATAAATCAAAAATCAAATTCTTTGAATACTTTTTGCCCATGCATCAAGTAGGAAAAAAACGGACGGCCTAAATAGTGAGTTGGTTAGTTTAACAGTGTAGAACATTTGAAACCTAACAAAATTGGTTTGTGGGGGTTTTTAAATGTTTAGATCATAATCAAATGACCAGATCGAGAACTTATATGTCTAAAGACATAGATCTAACCAACTAACTACTTTCGACCGTCCATTTTGCGACGCTTGATGAATGGGAAAAAGTATTCAAAACACTTAATTTTTCATTTATAAATACTTGAAATAACATAGATCAACTTCAACGGAGTGGATCTTGTATTCGAATATCGACGGGTTGTATTTGAATTGGAGATTCAGGCTCAAATCCTTTCAGAAGAACACAATTCTACCTCTGTATGTGTGTAACAATAACACCGTCTTTTCCCTCCTACTGGCTTTCGCCCGACCCCCCCCCCTCTCTCTCTGTGTGTGTGTGTGTGTGTGTAACAATAATATCGTCTTCCCCCTCTTATCGGCCCCCGCCCGGTCCTTTCCTTCAATAAAATATAAAAGAAAATACAAGAGAAAGAATTGGGCTTGACCATCTCACATCCTGTTAAATTAATCAAATGAATATGAACAACTTAGTGGGATATAATTTATGTATGCAATTATTTGATTTTGTATATATTTATACATATATTTGTATATGTATGTACACTTGTATTTGAATACCCAATCCTTAAATATCATCAATAATATTTGCAAATATCACATATTCATGTAATTTATTAAATTCTAATTTTTTCACTTAATCACCTCCATATCAAAATCTAATAGATTATTAAGTTCATTATTGTACTATTAATCAAAGGTTACAAATTACGATACTAATTACTAGTTATCATCTCATAATTAGAGATTAAATGTAAATTGGGCTTTTTAAAAATTGGGTTGTAACATTAAATATGTCATCACCCCTATTTCAGTGGGGACAGTTATGGATAGTGGCGGATATCTCTGCATATCAATTTCAACAATCAGACGATGTAATCTAAGCAGTTACGAGGAAATCACAACGTGCAAATCATGCAGTTATGGGATCCGAAATATCCGCGCTATTAATTACAATGCCACAGAGTGTTTATGCACCTGGAGGTCCATCGAGAGAAGGAATGAGATCTGAGAAGTTGTATAAGGCAAGATTTATACAAATATTTTCATTCCAAATACAAATATTTAATCCAAATCTTTCTATTTTCGATTGCATTACTTGATTACATCTAATACGAGTAATACAAGATTGTGTCACATTCTTGTGTGAATATTTTTAAAAAAATACAGGTGATCTAGCTTTTATTCATCCGTGCCCCAAGAGTTTCCTCAAAGGACACCTCCCGGGAGCAAGCATCCATGACAACATCCATGAGGCAACTCCGCCAACCTTCCACCAATCTTTCCCAGGACGATACCGAGAACTCTCAGGAAGACGCCTGAGCCACAGTTGCGCATCGAGCCCTAGATAGAAGTTCGCTAGCCGATGGTGATATCCCATCACCAACCCTTTATTCTGAGAAAGAAGTCAGAGCTCCAGAAGAAGGAGTGCTCCCCTGGTGATGAATCTAAGCAATGTACCCGCACTCCCCTCCTGACTTTTGACCAGAGTGAAGACTACCAGACATGAAAGATGGTGATCGAATCGGATCCACCATCATGACTGCCCAGACAAATCCCACTCGTTCCTCATACGTGCTACCAAGAAGGAGTACTCTGAGCTACAAGGTAAGAGCTGGATTGATCGGATCAAAGATCAGATGAACAAAGCAGGTCAAAGTAGAGGGACGACCCATCTTTTCTGGCAGGAGAGCTTTGTCGCGAAAACTGATATTTTGTGACAAACTCATCACAAAGACTGATATTTTACGCCTACCAGACTCCTAAGCAGCAGGATCCCGACATCCATTCCCACCATCTCCATCTTTTCACTCTCTTTCCTCCATCTGATGAAGAAGAAGAAAGACATTGCAACCCACCAGGTGTAACGCCCCGATCCCACAGATATGAAGATATTACTGTGACGTATATACGCAGGGCGAGAATACCCTTACATATATACACTAAGTATCAGTACAGGTAAGAATCAGAGTATGAAATCACAATTGTAATATACATTCTAACAATAATAGCACAAGTACTCAGTTATTACAGGGCAATATACAATATATCAAGAATATAAAATCACCAAGAAGTGCAAAAGCAGGATGTATAATATAAAAGACGGGAAAGTACTCACGAGTAGAAAGATGAGAATCTCGCGGGCCCAACAAGGGGACGAAGAAGGAGGATCCGGATAGGCAACCGCTAATCCACGCTTCCGCTGCGCCACTCTAATCAGCTACAATAAGGCCACCACGATCCAGACTCTAAGATCTGGACATGAGGATTTAGGGTTGTCAGAAAGCAACCCAGTGAGTACGTAAGCTAAAACCAGTTAGCGTGCTCAGGCAGTCACATGTGTACATGATCAAGTGATATGGTTCAGGCATATAGGTACATGCAATGGCCAGTAACATAAATGAAAATTAGAGGAACGACAGTAAATCTAAAATCAAGTAAATACATGTATATCGATAAATCTGAATTGAAAAACTAAATGGAAACGGTGTTAAGAGCTTAAGTACAAATAAACATGTGATAAATACATTAAGCATGAGATAAATATAAATATGGACAAAACTAATTGTACAAGCTCAGATTATGGATTCATGAGATTGATGCGTCAGGGGGATAATACAAATAAAGAAACCCTCATCTATATACCATATGCCCCCTGTCGCCATCATCTAAGTTTATATAACTTGAGTTGCCCTCAGAGTAACAGAACTAGAGTATGTTTGGAGTAATCATTGTGTCACATAAATCATATGTCATAAAGCAGGGTGTCAACTCAGGGCATAACACCTGATTAAATGATTCATCACATAACTAAAGATTATAAAGGTATTACATTTTAAGTTATTCAATAATAATAATTAGTACTGTTTGGTATTTCAATCGCCTCCCTACCAGCGCCTCACATCACTGATAGTCTGTACTAGAGTTCGCACTCTGGTAGAACTCACTCGGGCCTGATATGTGAGTACCAGGACCCGAACAAAGGAGTGATCAAATAACACACGTTCTTAATATTATTATTGTTGGTTATAAATTCTTATGTTATAAATTCTTATGTTATTCATCTGATCACAATCTTATTGTCCACCATCTTGTACTCCAAAAATCGTCCTACGATGAACTTCTTGGTACCGGCATCCCCAGTCTTGTACTTCTTATTAAGACTGGCGCATAACTTCTTTGCCGTTGTGATTGGACTGTAGACATTGTAAAAAGAATCATCCAGTCCATTTAAAATATAGTTTCGACAAAGGAAGTCACCTTGAGTCCATGCATCGACTGCAAGGATCGAGTCCCGATCAGTTCCGGGTTCTGGTGGATCCTCTTGCAGGAATTTGGCCAAATGCAGAGTGGTCAAATAGAAAAGCGTTTTCTATTGCCACCTCTTGAATTCTGTGCCATCGAATTTTTCTGGCTTCTCCGGCTTCGGGTTAGGAAATGGAGTAGGCATCAAAGTTTGAATCTGCATGTTTGGTGCCTTACTTGAGCTGTCTTGATTAGTCTCAGACATTTTCTGCAATTTTAAACAGAACAGAAGTAAGTAACTTCAACGTAATTGTCTTAAGATTGTTAGTTTTAGGATCAATCTGACAACTAATTAATGTCACCAATCTAATTGGCCAAGTCGGTGAATATCAGGTGGGAGATTTTTCGTTCAATAGAACGTTCCTTAATTATAGAACCACCTTTCAATTACCTTCCTTGGTCCAATTAGACTGGTACAAGTTAGTCTCAATATACTGAATATCAGTATAATCCCTATATAAAGAAAATTAATTCACTTTTACAGTACTTGGAGTGAGGTACGCTTATAGCGAATCTCCTTAAGACAATAACGTCCCCCGCTATGGTGCTAACGGGTTACTGGACGTTGGTCTCCTAATATACAACACTCCTTCACGGTATTTAGATAGCACTACCAAATCACCGTACGGTCGAACCGTAGTTAATCAGTACCTTCACAGGATTATCAAAGCAGCAGGATCAAGACAATTTTCAGACAACAATTCTTCTTTGAAAGATAGAAGAATATTCTTCTTTGGAAGTCACAGATTCAGACAACATAAAGAATCTGTTGAATTTTCTGAGCCTTCTTTCAGAAGGAATCTTCAGAATCTGTTGGGAGTCACTTCGGAATCCGAATTGCAGATTTTCACTTCGGAATCTGAGTTGCAGAAGAAGGAATTTGTTCTGCGTTGCTGTGTTGTGTGTGTTTTAAAATAAGAGAAAATGAGCGCTATTTATAACACTCCGGGAAGGGCCAATCCGTCCGAACGGTTGCAACGGTTCGGTCCGAACGGTTGCAACGGTTCGGTCCGAACCGTTGCAACGGTTCGGTCCGAACCGTTGCAACGGTTCGTTCCAGATAGAAACTGCACAAACCATTGTAACGATTTGCGGTGGTTCGTTCCAGATAGAAACTGCACAAACTGTTGTAACGGTTTGCGGAGGTTTCCTGTCAGCTGTTGCGGGTCCGGTAGCGCAGCGGGCGCAATCCGCTGTAAGCCATACCCGTGAGACCCAGTTCAAAAAGAACCGGATCGAACCCGAACCCGCGCCCGGGCACGCCAGCCGACCGCGCTCACGCACGTGTGGGCATGGTTTCTCCCTAATCACGCACGAAAACTCCAAGTACCCAATGGGCACACCCTTTGTTCCCATTTTTCTCTATTTAAACACTTCAAACTTTCATCCCATGTCCAATGTGGGACTAAATGCTTTTAGCTACATTTAGTCTTCTTTTGGCTTTTGAATTAGGCAAACTTTAGACTTGAATACTTCATTCATTCGAAGTCAGAATTGAACATGTGAATATACCACGTTCATCCCCAATGGAAAGAGAATTCACTCCAACAATTATCCAATTGATTCTGTCAACAAATCTCACCGTAATTCACTTCAAAGATTCACATTTAATTCTTCATATTTCCCAACTTGATTTGTTTTGAGAGATTATGCCCTCTCCTGGGATTTGAGCAAAGAAAATTTATCTTTTCGCAAAGAAAATGAGAAATGAAAATTTGCATATTCGTCAATGAGACTAGGGTGTCCCCATGTGCCTTCGAGTTATCAATAACAAGACAGTGGTGACAGTTATAATCGCAAACTCTGCTTTTGAGAATAATTGGGCGATACTAAGATTAAAAATTCGGCGTTAGAAAATATTTAGAAATTCAAGAATTATTCGGTAATAGCTCAAAACAACAGCACAAAAACCACTTACTATTATAATATAAAATATTACTCCCAACTTACTTCTAAAATATTCTTAGCTTTAGAGTTTTGATATAGTAACAAAATTTAAAATAATATTAGAATACCAAGTTCAATTCTGACTCAGCACATATTCAAATAGTAGATTAAGAAATATTTTCTTACCCGCATACAAAAACTCAGATTTCTATTCAAAAAAAAAAAAAACACTCAACTTGCAAAAATATTTAGAATATAAAAATATTATCTCAATCCACTCCACAACTTCATAATTTTGGTCCCGATCTTGACTTGATTTAATTCGCTTGTCTATTTCTCTCTCTGCTTCAAAAATAAATAAATAAATATATAAAGCATTTTCTGCTGCTGAGTGATAAATACGGGAACCAAGAATTTTGTTTTTTTTTTTTATAATAAAAAACATATCACACATGGGTAGGTGCCTAAACGAAAGCAATGGCTTGGAAATGGAATTTGAGCCTTTTTCTTAAGATCAGAGCAATGAGTTTAATTGCATCTCCTTCTTGCTAATCATTGTAGTTTAGGATGGTGACATCCAACTACTAAATGGTTTGTTGCTTTCATGCATCTTAGCAAAGAGAGACACAGTCGTTTTTGCCTTTGAAAATTGACCAATTTGCCTTTGAAAATTGACCAAACATGAAGAGTACAGCTTAAGAGAACTCTTTTTCATAATAATTGATTTTTGTTTGCTGGATGGGGATGCCACAATTCCGAGGGATTAAATTGGTGCCCTAAAAAAGATGTAGCGTGACCAAGAGTTTTGATTAAGATCGAAGATGTAACCTGTTGAATGTAATCAAAGAAGAAGAAAAAGAAACGATTTATAGGAAAAGAGAACTTATAACAAGATAGATTTCATATTACAAGTTTTTCAGAGTGAACTAGCAAATTGATCTGTGGTAGGTTTTTTTTTTTCCTTTCTTTTTTGCTATTTTTCCGCAATATTTGTTGTTTTTTCCCGAAAAAAGGATAGTAACTCAAGAAAATGATTTCACTGATTGATCAGCATGCTCCTCGGCTCGAATCGGCACTCCGCTGCTATTGATTGAGCGAATGCGTTTCGGAATTTATAGCAGACGTCTGATACTCCTGACCAGTCTAACGCTAAGAGAGGAAACTGCCAGCGCAATCAAAATTAGGCGGCGTAACTAAAAGTTAACTTTTCAAGTTCAAAAGAGTTTTATGGTTTAATAGCTTTATATTTCCTTGTTTTCTCATTTTTTTTGAAAGGGTTAAAAATCATATTTATTTAGTTAGTTAGTTAGATGACTACGATAAGTCCAATACCTTAGTCAACTAGGTCTATAACTAAGTTTTCAATTATAAAAAGTCCTACTTGTCTCCGTATTAAAAAGACATCACCATTACCTAAGTCTTAGACTCTAGTTTGCATAGCAAACGGCAAATAATCTACTCATTAAAAAAAATAATCTTCTCATTAAAAAAAGAAGTGGACTAAAAGGAGAGCATGTGCCCTGCAACACACGGGGGAATCAAGACACATGAACATAGTCCTCCTCCAAAATAAACTACATTGAGCTTTTGCTTCTTGTATAACGGCTACTTGCTTCATATATTAAAAGGTAAATTGCGCAAACCCCTTTAACTATTGAGATTGTTGCGCAAAATCTCTTACACGACAAAAATCTGTAGCTCGACTCTTGGGACTAACTCCGTCAGTGAAGCCGTTAACAAAAACATATGATACGCACGTAAAAACTAATTAAACTCTGTCAGTGGCCCCTCCCTTCCCTCGCAACGCGGGGCACCTCTTTTAATTACAATTTTTATTACTTAATTATTTTGAATATTTAAGTAATTGTGATAATTAAGAAAAATAGAGTTTAATTGACTAATTATGATTTTACGTGGTATACACATATTGCTATAAGGACAGCACTGGTGGAGTTAACGCGGGGCAAAGTGCATGTTTTTAGCGTAAGGGGTTTTGCGCAACAAGCCCAATAGCATAGGGAGATTTTGCGCAATTTATTCTATATTAAATTAATATAAAGCACTAGACTTTTAATAGCCTCGATGCCATCATTCAAACAAATTGTCATGGCCAAGGCTAGCTGAGGATCACAAGGGCTTTGTCTATTACGTGGCAGCAATATGAATCGCTTATAGGACGTGCTAACCTTTGAATACAATGGATTAGTTGTTATTTAATTTTGGATTTGATGGGGAAAGCATTGGACATGAGTGGCCTTCATGGAAACATTCAAATTATTAATCATCAAAGTACGTACGTCCGGGATTAGGGCTAAACTAAATTAGCATAAGACATTGTTCGATAGACTACTCCTAGGTTTGAACATCTCAATTTGATGGCTCAAGAGTTGCATCCTCGCTATTTATTCAAGCAAGAGAGATTTCTAGAGACGAGTAGAAGGATAATATAAAGAGTAATGTTATTCAGACTATAAATATATGTTGTTGCGGTGTAAGAATTTGAGAGAGAGAGAGACAGGGGGGAGAGAGAGAGAGATTGTTGGTGAAATTTGGTGGGTGAAACTGAGTTTAGGGGTGGGTTAGTAATTCTTGAAAGGGCAAGGGGTTTAAAAAATGAGAGTATTTGAGGGGGGAGGCTTCCTTGTAGTTAAGGTACATAAGTGTTTGGGAGAATGGGCTAAAAAAAAGAGAGAACATTTTCAAGGAGAAAAGAGCAAGTTGGCGAAAAATTATTATAAAACTCAGGAGGGGCAAATAGATCAAAAAGAATAATATTTGATGCCTGAATCAAACAGAATTCTAGATGTAAGTTATCAAAGTGAAAGTGCAAGAAATTTAGAGGTATTAAGTTGTAGAGAAACAAACTATAAAGTATTTGTTTGAAAGTACCCCAAAACTTTAGAGTATTTTTGCCATTTTACCTTTTTTTTTTAATAAATTGTTACAATTTGTCTCAGTGAAAAGTAAGATCGAGTTCGATTACATGTGGGTATAATGATAATTATTTTTAGATAATGTGCATTTTACGCACGCTTCTTGAAAGTAAAGAGAAGAAACACAAATTTAACATCTTTCCTTTTTTGTGTTTTTGTTTCCTTTTTGCATGTCTCAAGCTTTTGGAGATGGATTGGGCTATTTGTGAACATAGTGCAAAGTTTATTTGTCTACAAGTCCCAGAAAAGTTATTACATGTCATGTTAATGCCATTCAAAACTCAACAAGTGAAAATGTTGAAGTTGATTTTGATATTAATACGTGTCAATGATACTCCCAATATATGCACACAAGCTCCTATCAGAAATATCCCCTTCAACACCAGAGTCTCCCACAAGTGGGCGGTAAGAGCTCCGCTAACTCACAAATTGTCAGTTCAGTTCCTCACACGCGTGAAATTGGGTGCTTTTATTCGCCGCTTATCTAGGGAGGAATCTCAAGAGCTACACAAGGCTATGCACACCGGTTGCTATCAGAAACATCCCCTTCAACAAGTGGCAACAAGGCTTTCTCTGTTTACAACAATGCCCGTCATGTTGTCACACACAGTTAGAGCTAGCTACATGTTGAGAATATTTTGGAGCCAACATAAGCTTGGTTAATTTTATATTGAAAATGAAGTATGAAAGAATTTGTTTCCTAATATACTATTTTCTGTTGGAATTGAAGAAAATAAAGCTGAATCTTCGAGATGAATTATGGCAAGATCCGTTGATCAAATCAACCGGATGATGGTTGGAGTGTGTTCTCCTTCCATTTGTGATGAACGTGGTATATTTACATGTTCAATTCCGACTTCGAATGAATGAGATATTCAAGTTCAAAGATTGCCTAATTCAAAGCCAAAAGGGACTAAATTTAGCTACAAGCATTTAGTCCCACATTGGCCATGTGATGGAAGTATATGGGGTATAAATAGAGAAAAAATGAGACCAAAGGGTGTGCCCTTTGGGTACTTGGAGTTTTCGCGCGCGAATTGGAGGGAACTATACTCGTACGTGCACGCACGCGCGCCGCCGCTGGCAGCGGCCGGCGCCGGTGCCGGTGCCGTGCCGGGCTCGGGCCTGGGCCTGGGTCTGGGTCCGGGTCCGGGGGCTCGGTGGTCCGTGGTCCGTGGTCTGATCAGAGTTCCCTACCTGGTTCTCTTTTTGAATCAGGGGACGTTAATCCAACCCGCCCGCGGAAGGATTCGAAAACTCCAACGGGTGTCCGCCCGCGCGAACGGATCCGACCGTTCGCCAATCGCTGTCGGAAAACCGACAGAGCGGTTGGTCGGTTGCGACGGTTCGGACAGAACCGTCGCAACTGTTGGGAATTGGCGGACGAGAATACCCCTCCAGAGCGCTATAAAAAGCGCTCCAGGGGTCCATTCTCAGAAACACCAAACTGAAGAATCTTTCTCTCTTCTGAAAGATCTCTCCCTCTCTCTATAAGTTCTGACTCCGTTCTGAACTGGGCTCCAGCGAAGTGCGACTCCTCGACTTCCAGAGCAACTTCCAACAGCGAAGTGGGAATCCACGAATTCCAGAAGTGACTTCCAACGAAGTGGGAATCCGCGACTTCCAAGTGAAGTGGGAATCCGAAGCTACTTCCTAAAGGAGATTCTGCCAAAATTCTTCAACCTTCCTACGTCCTCAACAGTGGGTGTTCCTCCAAAAGAGTAAGACAAATATTCATTTGAAATTTGTCGTTATACCGCTGTTTTGCTAATCCTGTGTAGGTACTGGTTGACTACGGTTCGACCGTACGGTATTTGGTAGTGCTGTCCAAATACCGTGAAGAAGTGTTGTATCTTGGGAGACCAGCGTCCATTATCCCGTAAGCACCGGTGCGGGGGACGTAATTGTCTTAAGGAGATTCGCTGTAAGCGTACCTCACTTCAATTACTGTATAAGTGGACTAAGTCCTTTATACAGGGGATATACTTTATAGTATATCGAGATTGACTTAGATTCAGTCTAAGTGATACTTATAAGTGGATTAAGTCCTTTATACAGGGGATATACTTTACAGTATATCGAGACTGATTTGGATTCAGTCTAATTGGTGCTTAAACCAAGGAAGGAAATTGAAAGGTGGTTCTTAAATTAAGGAACGTTCTATTGAACGGAAAACCTCCCACCTGATATTTGCCGACCTGACCAATTAGATTGTTGATATCTCAGTGATCTTGATTAGTTGTCAGATTGATTCTTGTTAAGCAGAATACCCAACATTTTCACTACTCCATAGTGCTAGAATATCGAAAGGCCCTTTGTTTTGAATAACTGTCCAAGAAAAACATTTGCTACCAACTATATAAATAACTGTTACATTAACAAAAAAAAAAATAACAAAAAACAATAAACATGTCTATAAATTAAATATATAATAGTTTACATGCAAATCATTATTGTATTCGTAATCCTATAGCTGAAGCTTAATATCATGTTTAATGTTACAACATAGAGAAACTTGAAAATGAATGTAAACGACAAGAATACATATATACCAAGAAGCTGCGCTAATTTATTTAGTAACTCACAAAATTACTCTTAAAAAAAAAAAAAAAAAAAACCTCTCAATAGGATTAAAAAACTCCTATTCCAGTTCAATAAAGAATTATAATCTTGAAGAAACTTAGATCATATTCAACTTAGAAATCATAAAAAAGGGAACATAAGAAAAGAAAAAAGAAAAGTTAAATTTAGACTTAGGGTCGCCCCAATAGAATGAGATAGGATCCAAACCCGAACCCAACCTAACCCGAAGTCAAAACCATTACCCACTATGTACATTTTTAAGCTTCTTTTAGTTATTTTTAAGCTTCTATTTAGTTATTTTTAGTGAAAAAAAATCATCAATATTGCATTAATAGTGTTGTAGCAGTGGGTTTCCAATGCAAGAGATAGCAAGTATAAAGATAGACAGATAGCAGTATAAGTTGATAGAAATAAAGAGAACAACACACCAGTTTTTAACGTGGTTCGGTCAATGCGACCTACGTCCACAGAGAAGACAGTAAGAGTAATCCACTAATCAAAAAGGGAGAATACAAGAGATTACAACTCAAATCTCACTCACGCAAGCCCAGTGAAACCCAACTCACTAGAGCTTAACAAAAGGAATATAAATGGCAAGAGAAAGGAGAGAAAAATACAATATTTAACAACTCTCTCTTCTCACTTCCTTGCTCTTCAAATTTCATGCAATGTGATGCGTATTTATAGGCAAAACTTCTAAACCCCTCCATCACTTCACCCTACACATACATCAAAATTATAGGGTGGCTATGATCTTCGTTGGGTGGCTATGATCTTTATAGAGTAGCTAAGATCTTTATAGGGTGGTTATAATCTTTATAGAGTGGCTATTTATGACTTTTAAGGTGACTAGAGATTTCATAGAGTGGCTAAGATCTTCATAGGGTGGCTTTGATTTTGAGAGAAGGGTCTAAGATTATGATTTGGTTTATTCATTAAAGACATATCAACAAATCTCTACCTTATCTTGAATGAATAACAAATCTCTCCACCTTGACTTGAACTGTATCAAGTGTCCTCCGGATTTTTGCTGTCTTCTTTAGCCTCGACGGGCTCAGCCTTCACCACTTTGAACACCAAGCAATTCGAGAGAGTACTTAAACTTGCGCGAAGATACGGGCTTTGTCATCATATCTGCTGGATTATCTGTAGTACTAATTTTCTGTTTCCTGGACAGCTTTACTAACTCCCATGTTTGATTCTTGTGAAGAGATTCCATCTCTTCAGTCATAGCAACAGTCCATTCTGCAGCTTCATCAGAACTGATAGCCTCATTGTAGATGAAAGGCTCTGGAATCTCAACAGATTCTGTCACACTTAGAGCATAAGCGATCATATCTGTATAAACATATCGCTTAGGTGGACAGATCTGCCTTCTTGCACTTTCTTTTCTTAGTGAAAGATCAGTTAGACTAGTATTGTTCAGTCTATATAGAAACAATATTCTAGCATAATATTTATAAACATAAATATTTCAGAATAATCCCTACAATAAGAATATTAGTTCACAAAATATAAAGAATATGAAATGAGGTACGCAAAGATCGAATCTCTTTAAGACAATTATATCCTCCGCACCCATACCTTTAATAAAAACTCTCCAAGTACCCTAAGGCTACACTCTTTGTTTCTAACTTTTCATATTTAAACCACTCAACTTTTCACACCACCTTCAATGTGAGAGTAAAGAGTTTTTACTCTTTTTATACTCATTTGACTATTGAATTAGGTCAACTTCCGATTTGAATATCTCAATCATTCAGAAATAGAGTTGAACATGTGGATATACCACGTTCATCCCCAATGAAAGAAGAACACAATTCAACAATCTTCAATACATTTCGAGCAGCAGATTCTACCTAAAATTTCAGCATAATTTACCCCAAAAAATTCACTTGTAATTCCTTATTTCCCAACATATATAACATAGGTTGTGATTCATCGGCGAACAACACAAAAAAACGGGAGGGTCAAATGTATCATGATTGTCAACTGAGCATAGTTTTATTGGTACTCTTTTCTCAAGGAAGATTGCTGCTTCTAATATTTCTATCTGCAGTGGACGAAGAGGATTTTCAAATTAAAATTGAGGGGAACATTAAAAAGGCATAGTGCACAATTTCGACTTTTGGACTATGAAGGCTAAAATGAACTGATTTTATCTTAACCAGTAGTTATAAAGAATTTAATAAACGTTCATCTCTGGTCTTAATGCATCCTGATCACACATCCGAGATTGGAAAAAAAAAAAAAAATGGTTAATTCCACATAACTACCATAAGCAATTTTTCCAATTTCAAAAGACTATCAAATTTTTTTCTTGAAAATTATAATAAACTATCATGAACTATACCTTTTTATGATATATTTTGAAAATTTCAGAGCTTTTTATGAAAGTTCATAGTAATTTCTTATACATATATATATTTTTTTGAAAGGTTTTGATAGTTTTTTGAACTTAGATGAAAGTTTCATGATAGTTTTTTTCCCCTAAAATTAAGCCATAAAAATATATATTATGCTTTCTGAACTAATGTCTACGAATAAGTCTATTTGCTTGCTCCTGAATAAAAAATGGCAAGGAGAGAACACAACTCTTATTAATTTTTCTCAGAGACGACAACAGACGATAACCGAAGTCAAAGGCTTCTGCTCGAGGCAGCTTCCAAGAGACATGAGGACTTCTTATCACGCGCTCGGGTCTTCAATTTTTCAGTCAAAAGGGAACAGATTGATCAAAACAACAAATTATGTTTGAATTTGCTCCATATTTTATTCGATGATCAATTCGCACATTCTCCAAATGCTAGCTAACTTAGCCTCTACTCCAAGAAATATTTCCACCAACCTGAGTATAAATTACACTTCACGCACAGCTGATATCTCAATCACCCAGCTGTCAGTAACCCTAAACATCGCAAGCTCAAAATTAAGCTGTTCAAAATTCTACTGACATCCAACCAATTTGATAAGTACTGAATTGAGATTTGATCAAATGGGAGGTGGGAAGAAGAAGAGAACATCGTCGTGGAGCTTGACAGCGTTAGCATCATGGTTTTCGTGCTTCGGACGTTCTTCAGTCGACAGAAGAAGCCATGGAACGAGGAGCAGCGTAATGTCCCCATACTCTGCACCGGAGGCGGCCATGGTGGCTGGTGCCAAGCATTTCTCAAGCGCTCATAAGATCAGATTTGGCTGAAATTTCCTCAAAATGCCATGAAGATCAAGCCTAGCTTGCCTCCCTGCAACGCTTGCACCACAATACGCCTAACACTACATTTGAAGCTGATGGTGACTAAAGATTGATTTGTGGTTTTACTGCAAATTTGATTTGTATCGCAATAACAAAAATACATATCAGTGTACATATTACTCTAAAAAAAATTGAAAAAATTTCAGTGTATTGAAGGATAAATAAATTTAGCTTCTCATCTCTCGTCGTGCCAATGCTCTTACAATTAGATGTGTGTCTATAGGTAATATTTCTAGAGTTTCGTCACTTGAAGGAAAATTCCAAACTTCTGCTTGTTTTTGAGGGATATTAATTTCTCTGTTCTTCTTTTTTTATATTTTTTATGTTTATGTTTATGCAAAATGTGGTAGAATGTATCCACCATCTTTTATAGTCGGGCACTCTCACACAAGCTGAAGTGTGGGAAAATGACGAACAGGCGGTCAAGAACAAAGCAAAGGTTTTAGTCTTTTTCCTCCTGCTGTTTGGGCACGGCCATCTTCGAAGAAAACACAAATGCTTCCGTCAAAAAAAGAAGAAGAAAAGATGCATAAATGCCCCCATGTTTGACCTTCTCCACATTGACTGAAATTATTCTCTGCATCTAATTTTAACTTGGTCAGCAAGAAATCCATCAAATTCATGTGCATAGATTCCAATTAGGCTAAAATTAATGCGTGCTTAGGCTGAGCCGTTAAATCTTCGATCGCGCGCTTGGAGACTGCTAAACATGATACGAGACACAATCCCAACACGATCATGATGGCTGCTCCCCAGCTCAGCATGCGGGGGACCTCAAGCCCCGCATGTCATTCTCGATATTAGATTGGAGATCTCACAAGATTGGAATACAATAGTACAAGCCCCTGATTCTCGTAATATTTTGTTGAAGTCACAGAAACAAAATTTAGGAAAATTTTGTTATAATCACCTTTTTTTTTCATAATTAAGAAAAGCTCACCTTTTATTTTTATTCGCTACAGCTTTATCCACGTCAGTATAAATTGATTCCTCCCAACCATCACTTTTTTTATACATTTTCATTTTCTCATTTATCCTTTCTCATTGCCCTTAATTTTGCTCTCCCCTCATCCCTGATTCTGACGCAAAGTTCGCGGATCGACCTGCGTGTTAGATCGCCGTGGGGGTTGGAAGGGGGTAGGAAGCTCCCTCCCATGGGTCTCAGGGAGCAGAGCCCCCAAACCAATTATTTTTGAGATCAACCTTTTACTGATCTCGTCTGTTCATGCTTGCGATGGGTTTTAATCGTGATCGATGTGATTTTTAGATTTGAAAATAGGTATCATTCAATGTCAGTGATATAGATCTGCTGATGATGTCGAAACTGATATGAGGACTGCGACTCATGATCACAATCCCCTGTGAGGACTGCAACTACACAGTCCTTTATTAGAAGACTACGATTATGGTCGCACTCCTTTTATTAATTGAATATTAGGGCGTTTTGTTAGAATTGCGATCATTATCACAGTCCCAATATAAGCTAGGAATTTGTGTTTTTGTAAGCTAAAAAATTTAGTATTTTTGTGAGGGCTGCAATCATGTTTGCAGTCTTACTGTAAAGTCTCAGAAACATGATATTTTTGTGAGAATTGCAATCAGGAATACGATCATGATCGCATCCCTAAAGAGGACTGCGACTACGATCATGGCGGCAGTCCTATAAAAACTCAAAAACATGACATTTTTGTGAAGACTGCAATCATGATCACAGTCCTAATAAAAAATAAAAAATGGGGTATTTTTTGTGAGGACTGCGATTGCATTCCTATATAACAACAACCACATTTTCGAAGCGGTCCGTTTTTCTCGAAGCGATTACATCGGGGCACTTGTGTCTTTCGTCGCTGAGGAGCGCTTTTCAGCTTGACATGTGGGCTCACCTGATTGGCTTAAAAAAAGAGGCGACTATAGCGAATTAAATTATGAAGTTGAGTTTTTTTTTTTCTAATTACGGCTTGACATAAGGGGTTGTAGCAAATTCCTCTCAAAATTTATTTATTAATATATATATATATATATATATATATATATATATATATATATATATATATATATATTTTATTTGATTTATGTAAAGACAAGAGTGGGATAATTAAGCCCATTGGTTCGTAAGTCTTTGCGGTTTAAATGTCTAGGGTTGATGTAAGAATATATAAGATTTCACGCATGCTTTTAATTTACAATGTAAATTTTGAAATGGCTCAAATTAGATTAGCCATTCCATTATAGTTGTTTAACGGCACTATTCCACGTATGTAGTTATTAATGCTTTGATTTAATCCTAATCAAGATTGGATTATGAAAAAATTTCAGAGCCTATACTATTAGCAAATATAATAGTGAACTTTGGTCTAATTTTCGAGTACTTACATAGATGTTAAGTGCTTTCAGGGACTAATAGAGATATCCTTAATAGTAAATAGAAAATATATATATATATATATATATATATATATATATATATATATATATATATATATATATATATATATATATATATATATATATATATTGAACAAGCTATGGGCCACAATTTATAATATAAATTCTGAAAAGAAAAAAAGGAGTATGAGATTAAGACAACTGCTAGCGATTATGCTGGCGAATGAAATTTAAGAAGCTGAAATTGGACTGCACGCACCACTTCTTATGGAATGTGCAAGATTTCACACAAGTTCTCATGGAATAAATTGCAAAAAGACTCCTTGTGTTGTGTTATCGAGGCTTGGCAACAAATTCTCTTGTTCTGTTAGATTTGACGACAAAGTCATGGTCTCGAAGAAAAAGAAAAATAAGAGAAATGAAATAGTGTGGGCATATTTAAATAATTAAATAATTGAAAATCCGAGCATTGTTCGTTTGATATATATATATATATATATATATATATATATATATATTATATAATATATATATATATATATATATATATATATATATATTGTCAAGTGTTTGTTAAACATCAAAATTGAAATTCCGGATTAATTGACCATATCGTACTTTCTTTTTAATTTTCATTGAGTAACCAAAGAAGAGAAACTGTTTTCTTCCCCGACATTTTTCGTAATTTCTTTCCAATTTTCTTAATGGCCAAACATCAAAGAGAATCCCATTTGGAAGGAAAACGACTGTGAAGCTTGAAGAGAGAGTAAAAAGGGAAGAAGACAGCCTTGTCAGTCAAAGCTCCAGCAGTTCAATCGAGCACGGGCACAACATGCTCAAGTGTTGAATCCTGTGGCCATGTCTGAACTCCTCCACCTGTTGACTGAACTCACTCTCTCTGCATCTAGTTTTAACTTGGTCAGCAAGAAATCCACCAATATTGTATAAATTACAAGTTCAATCAGCCAACTAATTATATAACACACACAAACAACAATCAATCCTATTCCTGCGCCCTGAACCCTCTTCCACACTCTATAAGAAAGCTTGTCAAATCTAAGTTGCAGCATCTCACTCCGGCGCTTGTCAGCCTGTATAATTCCGACCAACTCATCTGTGTCATGTGGCCCTTGACGGCGGCGTTTTCTTCATGGTTCTCACGGTTGAACTCGGTTTCGGATGGTACAAGTACTACTAACAAGACAAAGAGCCTGGTGACATCATCTTCATCTTCATCCCCTGCTCCTGCAGGACACGGGGCTTCGGCCATGGTTGCTGCTGCCAAGCATTTCTCGAGCGCCCACAAGATCCGATTTGGCTAAAAAGTTAATGCTTGCTTAGGCTTCGCGTTAAACTTGTAATGAGTTAAAGAGACTACTAAACTGGATACGAGACATAATCCCAACACGATGGCTGCTCCACAAACTGACATGTGGGGGCACCCTGCAATTGGCAGAGGTGGCCGCACATGTCAATCTCCGATGCTTACACACTGTAATGGATTAGAGGATCTCACCTAAAATCTCTCTCTTATTGTGTGGGGGTAGAATAGTATAAGCCCTTCTTAATAATTCTTAAAGTAACGGAACAAAGATTATCAACTAATTTGTAAGGGTGTTTTTGTTGGCCCAGAGGCCCATCACTCTAGTTTTGATGATAATTAACTCATGTAGTTATAGTTTACTAATAATATTGTGTTTAAATAGTTTCAGTGATTGACTAAGATATTAGTAGGTGTCTAGCTTCAATAAAGAAATTTTGGAGCTAATACATGTAGATTCAAGAGCTCGCGCGTCAAGATCGCATCTAGTATCCGATTGGAGTCAAGCTCGTTGGATCGTGTTTGGATCGAGTCGACTTGGAGAAGGAGTTCTATAAGAAGATCTCGATTTGTTTAGTTTAAGTTTGTTTAGATCTTGTGTAAAGGTAGATAGTATTGATATGCTCAAGTTCACACACACACAAGTTTAAAGATTAATTGTTTTGGTTTTCGGTTTATCCGGTTTTGGTTTTCATGTCAAAAATCATAGATATATATCTTGTATGTATATTGAATTCTATCCATATACAATATACTTCAAAGTTGTTTCAATATCATGTTTTTGTATTTATACAAGTTTTGGAGAAAACGGTTTTCCACTTCAAAAATCTAAGTTTTGGAAAAACTGATTTTGTATTTAAGCTTAATTTCAATATCACAAAAATAGTTCAAATTATTTGTAATATGTGTTGATTTTTGATCACACATATTTGTTATTCAAAGATCTAATAAGAACTTATTTTTGTGAAATTTATAAGATTTTATGGGATTTTATTAAAGGTAAAAAGACCAAGTTTTAATCCCATAAAAATTATAACCTGGTCTTCTGCCAGTCGACCGCAAGGTGGACCGAACCAGAAGTTGATCGACCGGGTGGTCGACCGATGTGCACAAACTTGCACATCCACGTTTGGCTGGTGGGCCGGTCGACCGGGCGGTTGACTGTCCAGAGAGCCATGCTCTCTGGATCTGGCCCCGGTCGATCGGGCGGTCGACCGTCCAGAGATCACTACTCTCTGGTTCTAACCCTGGTCGACCGGGCGGTCGACCGATGGCTCAACGGTCAGAAAAATGACTGTTGGCCGGTCGACCGGGCGATCGACTGGAAGGTCAATTTTGACCTTTTCATACGGCCAACGGGCAGATTTTAGAGAGGATATATATATGCCTTCTCTTGAGTTGTTTTCAAAAAGATTTTAGAAGAGAAAAATTCGTATCTTTCAAGTGTTTTTTCAGCAAGAGTTTTTGTGGTTAAAAGTTTTATTTTATTTGTTTTAAAGGGTTGGAAAAATCAAAGAAAAAGAGAAGTCTTTGGGAATTATTTTTGTTCTTCATTTCTATTTTATCCTAGAAGTTTTCCCAAGTATTTTCTTTGTGATTTTAATTTCCAAACTCTTTATTTTCTCACACTTGAGCTATCTATCTATCCTATCTATTAGGATCTTTGTTTTGTGAGAAAATTGGTTTGTGGTCTTTGAGATCACCAAGAGTTGTAACATTTCTTGTATTTGTTGGTATCCCTCTTGTGTAGAGGTGATTGCGGAGGTTGTGTTGGTATCCCTCTAAGTATAGAGGTGATTGTTGTTGTTTGGCTTTGTGCCTATCCCTCTATTGAGAGGTTGATCTTTTGTGACTTAGTGCCTTACCTCTTGTGTAGAGGTTGTTGTTGGTTGAGAGAGGAGTTGTGTACTCCAAGTTTGTATTACCCAAATTGTGGCGCCCCGCTCCAGCAGATACGGGGACGCCGCTGCGACGTACATACACAAGGCGATGGTACCATCACGTATGTACGCTAAGCATCAATATAATATAGGAATCAAAGTGCGAAAAAACGTGGTAATATACATTCCAACATAAAAGCACAAGTACTCAGTCATCACAGTCTGTGACATAATATTACATAAATATTACATCACCAGGTAGAACAAAAGTAGACTGTACATGGTACAAAAGATAAGAACTTATGAGCTGGAAGAGGGAATCTCACGAGAGGGGAAGACGGGATGAAGCTACTGCTGATCCGACTGCTCCTCGAAGTAGGCCTGGTCCTCAGCTGAAGAGTCCACCTCGGTCCAAACTGTAAGATCTGGACATGTAAATTCAGAGTTGTTAGTGGACAACCCAGCGAGTGCAAGAAGAACCCAAATGATAAGTACAATAAAAGCAAGTGCATCAGGTCAAGTATAATGTACCCAAATCAGTAAGCATGGAATAACCACAATAATTAGTAAAATATGGAAATGACATTAGAATTTATGTGACATGAAATAAAAGCAAATGTAGCAGGTCAAAAGTCATGTAATCAAATTAGCAAGTATGGAGTAACTACAATAAATAGCAAGTATGGAAATGATAATAAAATTCATGTAGCATGAAGTCAGTTATCAAGTAATTATTAAAACTCGTTCAATTTGTATGTTTCGATATATGGCCCGTACCATATACTTTCGCATACAAGTCGAGCGAGGTTGGTTATTGAAAATTGATGGGGAATGACGAACCATGTTTAGAATGGGTCCCGTGCATATCCGGGACAACAGTCCAGGAGTATCCGGTACTGAGCCGGAACGTACCGCTAGGTACCGGGACTTACTATATGCCCGAAGGTCTTAGTATACGCCCGAACAGGAATAGAGTGTTACTGTTCCCCACAGGGATATACCCAGGGGATTATAGCACACCCGGCAGGCAGGCAGGGGGTAGGGGTACCAGTACACCCCTCAGAAGCGCCTGGTGGCCTCCAGGTCGAATCACAGGAATTAGTTGTACAACATATGTATGGCCACCATAAACACAGAAGTTATATCGATACCCATCAATTTCCTTCATCCCGATGTAAGTTGTTTAAATATAACAGTGTCAAATGATAAAGTCTACAGGGTATTCACAAAAGTCCAATATCCATGGTTATCCTATTACGGGGGTCAGCAGGAGTATAATATCAGGAGTAATGTCAAGAGCCTCCCTATTTTAGGGGTTCAAGTTTACAGGAGTACAGGAGTTCAGGAGTACCAAATGTCTGGTAATAATATAATAATCATGCCAAGTTTCCGTAAAAGTGATAGTCATGAATATGCCATATAATACAGGTATCAGGGGTAGTAGTGTCCGGTCAAGGGTCACGATGTCAGGTCAATGTACTTGTACCACATGAAAGCATGTCATATACCGAGTACCAGGATCAGGTGTCAAGTATGACATATCAAGTACCGGTGTCTAATATCAAGTGCCGTGGATCAGATATCAAGTATAACATATCAAGTGCCGGTGTAAATACCGAGTGCCGATGTCATAAATCATATATCAAGTATAACATGTCAAGTGTCGGTGTCAGATGTCACGTGTCAAGTATAACATGTCAAGTGTCGGGTAAATACCGAGTGCAATATCATATATTAACTCGTATAGCAAGGAGTCAGGTACTAAAAATTACAGTAGTAAGTGTTAGGCATGTTACGGTATACGATGTTCACATATCAATATCATGCAATAAATTAACAGTAGTTATTTTTAAGTTTAATATAAAGCACTCGCCTAAAATCAGAATGAAATACCGGGTTAAAATCCGAGAAGTCCGCGAACCCGTGCGAGTAAGCCACTAGCCCATATATATATAAGAGAGGGAATGAGAGAGGAGGGAGAAAGTTGTAAGAAGGAAGGGGGGAGAGAGAGAGAGAGAGAGTAGGATATTTTTAGAAGAGGAAATAGGAATTAAAATGGGAGGGGTATTGATTGTAATTATAGGGAAGTAATTTGGGGGTGAGGTGGAGGGTATTTTAGGGATGTGAGAAAGTGGGTATTATTTATGGAAAAGAAAGAGAAAAGAAAAGAAAGAAAGAAAGAAATAAAGAAGAAGAAAGAAAGAAATGGAAAAAGAGAAGGGGGGTGGCCGGCCACCGCCGCGGCGGCGGCAGCGGCGGTGCTGCGGCGATGATAATGGTGGAGGCGGTGGTTGAGTGGGTGGAGGTGTTGGTTGTTGGTTTGGAGATATGAAATGAAGAAGATGAATGGGAAGAAGGAAAGGAGTTAAAAAGGAAAAGATGGAGAGGAAGGGAATGGGAGAAGAGATGGGGAGAATGGGGGGCTGCTGCTGCTACTTGAAGCAGCCAGAGCTGCAGGGAGTGGGTTGTAGGGAGTGGGGGAGCAGGGTATGGGGGGAGTAAGGGAGAAGAAAAGAAAAAAAGAAAAAGAAAGAAAATAAAGGAAAAGGGAAAATTAAGGAAAAAGAAAAGAAAATAGTAAAAAATTATTATTAAATAATTATTTATTAAAATATCTAAAAGTATAAAGCAGGGGAGTAGAGAAGGAAAAGTAAGAAAAGAAATTGTCGGTAAATAATATTATTATTTTAATACGGCGAAAATTTGACTGTTTCAGAAACGTTCCGAAAAATTCTCAAAAATAATAAATATTATTTTAAGATACTTATTGAAATCCGATTAGAGAAATTAAATCTACTTTTCAAATTAAAAATCGTAGAATCTTTCGGTGACACCGGCCGACACCAGAATCGGTCAAATTTTGATAAATTTAGAAAAATCTCAAAAAATTTATTTAAATAGAAAATGAAATTATAAGAATTAACATGAAAGAAGTTTTTAAAAATTCAATCCAATTTGAAAACTAAAAATTCGGGAATCAGTCAGCGATGCCAACTGACAACAGTTTTGGAGATTTTGCAGAAAAATTCTGAAAAATTTCAAAAAATCATGAAAAATCTAAAATATTAGAAAATAGCATTTAAAACTGAAATCGTTCAAATCAAACTACTAGAAAGGTCAAATCGGGCAGCAGGCTGGTATCGGGTTCCCGGTCCAGGTCAGGGCTGACTCTAGGTCTGAGAATCCAGATCCGATACACAATAACATAAGTAATCACAACCTAAAAGTAAATGCTAGAAGAAAATTGAATAATATGGTCAAAAAAATTTAGGATACGCATCAGGGTACGTATCCCGGGAACGGGGTGCTATAATCTACCCACCTAGCAAAAAAAATTCGTCCTCGAAATTTCGATAAGGAAAGAGATGAACATGGAAATAAAGAATTGATAAGACAAGAGATGGAGTTCATGAGGAAATTACCACTCAAGGCTCGAACAGATGCGGGAAACGGTCACGAATGACGTCTTCCCGCTCCCAAGTGGCTTCTCTCGGACTATGCCTGTTCCATGAAACTAGCACCAACGGGATGGTCTGATTCTTCAGGGTCTTAACACTTCTGTCCATTATAGTCATTGGTTGCTCAGTATAAGACAAATCTGGCTGCAACTCCAACTCTGAATAATCCAATACATGGCTCTCATCCCTGATATATCTTCTCAGCTGTGACACATGGAATATATTGTGCACTCCTTCCAGTGATGGAGGCAGTGCCAATCTGTAGGCCACTCCTCCTATTCGTTCCAATATCTCAAACGGACCTATATACCTCGGAGTCAGCTTCCTACGTGCACCAAATCTGATCACTCCCTTGGTCGGAGCTATCCTCAGAAACACATGTTGTCCTACCTGAAACTCCAACAGTCTTCTATTAGAATCTGCCCAACTCTTCTGTCTGTCATGTGCCGTACGAAGGTGCTCTTGGATGGTTCTGATCTTGTCCACTGCCTGTACTATCACATTCGGTCCCAAATGTCTCCTCTCACCAACTTCATCCAAACGCAATGGTGATCTGCATCTTCTGCCGTATTGGGCTTCAAACGGAGCTATCTTGATGCTCGCCTGATAGCTGTTATTGTAGGAAAACTCTGCCAAATGTAGATGGTCTTCCCACGATCCCTTGAAGTCTATCATACATGCCCTCAACATGTCTTCTAGGATCTGTATGGTCCGTTCGGACTGCCCGTCTGTCTCTGGATTATAAGATGTGCTAAACTTCAGACGGGTCCCCAGACTCTCTTGAAGGCTCTCCCAGAAGCGAGATCTGAACCTCGTGTCTCTGTCCGATACAATACTAACAGGAACTCCATGCAGTCGAACAATCTCCCTCATGTACTTGTTTGCCAGAAGCTCTGTAGATTATCCCACTCTGAATGGTATGAAATGGGCTGATTTAGTGAGACGGTCAACAACTACCCATACTGCATTGTTCCCTTTTGGACTGCAGGGTAGAGCTGTGACAAAATCCATAGTAACATGCTCTCATTTCTATTCTAGTATTGGCAAAGGCTGTAGTAATCCAACTGGTCTCTGGTGTTCAGCCTTCACTTGCTGATACACTAGACACTTGTCACATATTGTGCGATCTCTCTCTTCATCGTATTCCACCAGAAATGTTGCTTCAGATCCTGATACATCTTAGTTCCTCCAGGGTGTATAAAATAAGCTGAGCTGTGGGTCTCAGCTAAGATCTTCTGTCTAATCTCTCCCTGAGGCACAAATTCTACCCCTTAAATAGAGTGCACCATCAGTATGTATGCAAACATCTGACCTTAGCCCTGCTTCCACTTGCTCTCTGAACTTCAGCAATCTGGGATCTTCTCTCTGTGCTTCTCTGATCTCTTCCATCAATGTTGACTGGATCTGAAATGTCATCAACTGCACGGATCCACTGGCCCTCCGAATCACCATCAAATCTAGCCGCCTCATCTCCTTGAGTAGCTCCTCTTGCTGAGTGAGCAGTACTACTATGTTGGCTTCAGGTCTCCTACTCAAGGCGTCCAGCACAACATTAACCTTACCAGGATGGTACTGCAGATCTATATCATAATCTGCCATCAACTCGAGCCATCATCTCTGCCTAATGTTCAAATCCTTCTGGGTGAAAATGTACTTCAAGCTCTTATGATCGGTGTAAATCAACACTCGGTCACCCAGCAGGTAATGCCTCCATATCTTCAACGAAAAGATCACAGCTGCCAGCTCTAGATCATGCGTTGGGTAGTTCTTCTCATGTGGCTTTAATTTTTTGGATGCATAAGCTGCCACATATGGTGCTAATTCCAAAAAGAGGGAGGCAAAGGAGGTGGGGGACTTCAGACCGACTAGCATGTTGAATGTTTCAGTTAAGATCATTTCTAAGGTCTTGGCGAACAGGCTCAGGGAAGTTTTAGAGGTTATTATAGACAACCACCAATCAGGCTTCCTTAAAGAGAGGAATACTCTGGACTCTATTGCTGCGGCTCCGGAGGTTATCCAATTCACCAAGCGCAACAAAATTTCAGAGTTTATGTTAAAGTTGGACTTTGAAAAGGCATACGACACGACCGAATAGGAATGCATTATCGAAACTCTGAGATCTTGGGGTTTTAACTAAACTTGGTTCTCATAGATTAGGCTTTGGTTGCAATCAGTCAAGATATCGGTGCTGGTTAATGGGAATTTTGGTCGGAAGATCTCTTGTAAGCTGGGCATCTGACAAGGCGATCCTCTATCACCTCTGATTTTCATGCTCGTAATATATAGACTACATCAGATGATTGCCAAGTGTCAAATGGTAGGCCTGATTAAGGGGATGGTTTGCCGAGATGAAGACACCTCTGTCATTAATCTGCAATATGCGGATGACACTTTACTTTTGGGAGAGAATCTATGGGTCAAGCATTGGCCCTCAAGGGATTTTGCTATGTTTAGAGAAGTGGTCGGGTCTACGAATCAACTTCCATAAGAGCGCTCTAATCTTCTTGGGAGATATATCTATCAACAGCTTTTTAATCTCTCTAATATTTAACTGTCTGGTTAAGAGATTACCTATAACTATCTTGGACTGCCCCTAACTGTTGATAGGCTTAAGAAAATCCATTAGACTATGCTGGTGGAGAAGGTGCTGAGAAGATTGACGAGCTAGAAAGGGAAACTGCTATCCCTAGGAGATAGAATCACTATGATCAATGCAGTCCTTTTGGCCATCCCAGCGTATTTTTTATTGTTCTTTCTAATGCCAAAATGGGTGGAAAGAGAGATTGACTCCCACAGGAGGAAGTTCTTATGGCATGGAATAGATGAGAGTGTAGCGGGTTTAGTTTCGTGGACTGGAAGCAGGTTTGGAAACATAAAGAGTTTGAAGGTTTGGGGGTCTTGAACCTGCGGGACTTCAATACCAGTTTGCTTCTAAAATGGTGGTAGAAGCGACTCCTCAACCCTGGACGTACATGAGCGTCACTTATTTCTTATAGTTACTGTCCTACTATGGGATGGTGGTTTGATAGGGGCTGTAACAGGAGGTCTGCTTCTCCCTTTTGGAAAGGGATGACAACTGTCAAGGAGATTTTCTTTTCGCCCATCGCGATGAAGGTGAACAATGGGAGGGGTACACGGTTCTAGGAAGATTGGTGGTGCTGATGATTTCTTTGAAAACACTCTCCCCAAGGTTGTTTTCCCTTGCAACAAGATCCTAAAGGATCAGTTCTTTCACATTGGTCCGTTGGCGGTTGGAACATTAGGGTATCTTTGTCACATCAGGGGGATCTCGAGGACAAAAGAGAAGAACTGATCAAAATTTTACAGTAACAAACTCCCCTGGGCTCGGATAATAGAGACTTTCCTCAATAGGCATGGGATGCTACCGGAAAATTCACAGCGAGGGGGCTGCCATTTGCTCTAACCATTTGGAAGGTTAAGGCTCCGCTCAAAGTTAGAGCATTTATGTGGTTGATTATTAATGGAGCTATTCTAACGTGGGATAATCTAAAAAGAGGACTTGGCAAGGACCTGACATTTGTACCCTTTGTATGGTGGATAATGAGACAATCGACCACATATTCTTGAACTGCACTTTTAGTTCTCGCGTGTGAACCCTTTTGGCTCTTTGCTTGCGCTTAAATCTACCTCAATTGCCTAAGTTTGCCAACTTGTTTTGCTCTTCCTGGAGATGTGAGTTTGTTGTGAAAAGAGAAAGGGTATCTTGGGATTTGGTGACGGTGGCCGTTTTCTGGTGGATTTAGAGGGAAAAGAACAACAGAATTTTTAATGGCATGTCCAGATCGTCAGACCAAACATTCCACGCTTACTTGTCTTTTGTTTCTTGTTGGAGCTATTTACTTCCTGCCAAAGACAAGAAGCGGGCGAAATAGGTCCTTCGACAGAGTGTCCAGGAGACGTCCCTAATAGCCAGTTAGCAGAACCTCAGGGATTCGTAGACGACACGGAGCCTAAAGGAATGTGACAGAGGATTGATCCATTTGTCTGTATAGGCCACAGTTGTGCATGGTTGTTGTACTTTTACACATTTTAATCCTCCTGGCACCTGCGTGTGCTGAGTTACTCTGTATTTGTGGGGGACTTAAGGTTCTTATATGTGTCTTGGAATGTTTCAATTAAATTTTTATTAATGAAACGCGGGGAGCCAAATTGGTTCACCGTATTTTCTCAAAAAAAAAGTCATGAAACTCAATTTTATCCAAAAGGGAAAACTCCTAATAGAGTTTGTGCTCAATTATATTTAATCATAGATTCATATCTTTCCTCATCCAATGTGGGACTAAACTCCCCCTTTTATCTTTGTACCTCTTTTCGTTCTTCTCAGTGTGTGTGCGCGCTTGTATACCAGATTCGAGTCACAATCTTAGCAGATCATCCCCAACACAAATGTTTCTCTACCTTCGCATTCCGCTCTTACAATACCACGGTAAAATACATTATTTTTTAGTAGGGGACTAAACTCTCTCCCTCTCTTAGTGGGGACTAAGATGTCTCTTTCTCTCTCTCTCTCTCTCTCTCTCTCTCTCTCTCTCACACACATACACACACACACACATCCCCCCACAAAAACTAACCCAACAAATTCAGATTTTCTTGGGGGAGGATGATGTCACCACCGGCCGGCTCTCCTCCTCCCTTCATATAGCCTTGTCCCCGTAAGATCCAAATCAAACTAGCCTTTCCTTCTTTTTTCTTTTTCTTTTTCCTTGGGGTTGTCGGATCCGTCCAGATACGGCCAGATTCGGACAAAGAGAGGCCAGATCTTATCCGGCCCCGCAGTTTCTTCGAGTTTTTTCTCTGACTCCTCGAATGCCTTGTTGAACTCATTTAATGAATTTGGTTACATCTCGGTACTTTGCCATGTCAACTAGGGTTTAGGGATCTCTAACATCATGAAATAAGAGGACATCACTGCCCTATATTATACACAGACAGATTTCAAGAGAAGATGGATAGCTTTGGTTTAGGATATGTATTCAAAAAAATAATAATAAAAGGGTTAAGCATGTAAACATTAAATCAAAAATTCATAATATATGCATAATAGATCAAAGATGTTTAACATGGCACCATTCTACATTTGATGGAAGAATACGGGTCAGGCAAAAAATCAATCTATATGACAAGCTTATGAAGTTTCAAGTTGGACTTCACATGAATTTAATAGATACACAGTCTTAATCCAGACTTGACATCCAAGATCAGACACGAACTGGCTACCACATTATCACCATCCGTTGCAACTCCTACTCCTTGGCCATAGTATAAGGAACAAACTAAATGGATCAATGTAGTTAGGAGTAAAGTAATCATGAAACATGAAGATCATACATGGACTCAGATGACAACTTAAATTGCCAATAATATTGATAGCTCTGATTTAGACATATGCAATTAAGATTACTAAGTGAACTAATTCGGTGCATCAAAATTTTAGTTGAGGAAGTGACAAGGGCTCTTGTACCTATACAAGCATCCATTACAACAACAAAAGCAATATGAAAGTTGTCAAATTTGACAGGGGCTACAGTTCATAATTAACTAGAAAATAAGAAAAAGGATCCATGTAAAGGACCACAAAGCTATGAAATGAAGGTTTTGTTTTAGTGGTGGTGGTGAAATCAATAGAGTTAATGAATTTTCAATTTTATAAACCTCACCTTTATAAATTCCAACAACACTTAAAATTTTAATTTGAAATCAAATAATATAAAGAAAAAGGGCTTGCATATGTGAAGATCAAATTAGGATTTTTTTTTGATAGTATAGTATATGTATCATTATCAACTGAAAATACTAGTTTTACCTTACTCAAGATCAACCAAACATAAAACAAGATCTAAAATAAATACACAAAATTTACTCATATCTTAGATTTCTTCAGATAATACTCAATAATTTAAGAGCACAACTTACTCACAAAGATCAAGAGTATTTGTCAACAGTTAATCAAGCAAGATGTGGTAAAAAAAAGATCAAATTATAGAATTTAAATCACAAAGAATAACTCCCTCACTTCAACTTGAGCTAACACCCAAATGTTGGTGTTGCCCTTATGCCGCACTCCGCCGTGGTACCGCACTCTGCCGTGTGCCACTGCGCTCCTCCACGCGCCGCCCTCCCTGGCCGCAACTGTCGTAGTGGTTGCAGCTGCTGTTGCCACGCACCAGCCGAGAGGGAGAAAGAAAAGGGGGAGGGAGATTGAGAGTGTGTTATTGAGAGAGAGAGCAGGGGAGCGAGAGAGAGAGAGTGCTTGTGGGGGAGAGAAAGAGAGAGGTAGGTTTCTAATTTGAAGGAAAAATGAGAGAGGATAAGGCTGAGATCGGTTGAATGAGGGATGAGGGAAAAAAATCTAGAGAACTAATTATTCCCATTTTCACAAACACTGCTCACACAGATACACACACACACACACACCCATGTTTACAATTTCTCCTTTTCACATCATGCCATATGTACTTACAAATAACAAGCTATAATCCTAACCATTGATCACACCCCCTACATGTACATCTACCCTTTTCCACTAAATCCTCGACAATATACTATTATGGTGCTTTCTTTGTATTTGATTTATTTCCTTGTATTTATACAATATACTCATACATTACTTTATTATATATATAGGTAGCACCCCATTCCCGGGATTCGTACCCAGATACGTGTCCCGATTTTTTTTGATCATATTATTTCAATCTTCTTCCAGTATTTATTTTTTGGTTGTGTTTGCTTGTGTTATTTGGTATCGGATCTAGATTCTCAGTCTTAGAGTCAGCCTTGACCTGACTGGGAACCCGATACCAGCGTACAGCCTGATTTGACCTTTCTGATAGTTCGATTTGACCGATTTCAGTTTCAAATACTATTTTCTAATATTTTAGATTTTTCATAATTTTCTGAAATTTTTCAGAATTATTTTGCAAAATCTTCAAACCTGGTGTCGGTCGACATCGCTGACCATTCTCAGATTTTTTTTAGTTTTCAAATGGAGTTAAATTTTTAGAAGAGGCTTTCACATTACTTCTTAGAATCTCATTTTCTATCTAAATATATTTTTTGAGATTTTTTTGAATTTATCAAAAGTTGACCGATTTTGGTGTCGACCGGTATTGCTGAAAGATTCTAAGATTTTTAATTTAAAAAATAAATTAAATTTTTGAATCCAATTTCACCAAGCATTTTAAAATAATATTTTCTATTTTTGAGAATTTTTGGAGCGTTTCTGAAACAATCAAATTTTACCCTATTTAAATAATAATATTATTTATCGACTATTTTCCTTTCTTACTTTTTCTTCCTCCTCTCCTTTACCTAATTCTCCTATTTTATCCTACTTATATATTATTTAATAATATATTTTAATTATATTTTTAATATTTTTCTTTTTCTTTTTCTTTTTCTGTTGGCCCAGAGGCTTTCCACTCTAGTTTTGATGATGATTAACTCATGTAGTTATGTTTACTAATAATATTGTGATGTTTAGTTTCATATACTTAACCAAGATATTAGTAGATGATTAGCTTCAACAAAAGTGTTTTGGAGCTTTTCACATGGTGATTCAAGAGCCCGAGCGTCAAAGTACATATCTAGCACTCGTTGGAGTCAAACTCGGTGGATCACGGTTTGGATCGAGTCGACTTGGAGACGGCGCTCTACAAGAAGACCTCGGTACATAGTTTTGTTTATTGTTTAGATCCATTTGTAAAGATTAGATAGTGTGGTATGCTCAAGTTCACAACACACACACGTTTCATGTTTTGGTTTTGGTTTTGATTTTTTGGTTTAACCGATCTTGGTTTTCATGAATAGATAGAATTAACAAGTTTACATGATTTAATGTATATTAGATTTGTTCTATATACATGTATGCTTCAACTAATTAAACAAACTTAGTTTGATAGCCTATTTCATGAGTTTGAAGTTTTGGTGTTTTAACAAAACGTATTTTCGGATTTAATGTCAAAAACAATGATATATATATCTTTTATGTATATTGGATTATATCCATATACAATATGCCTAAATGTTGTTTCATATCATATTTTTGTATTTGGAAGAGTTTTGGACAAAACGAATTTTCAATTCAAAAATCCTAGTTTTGGAAAATACGGAATTTGGTTTTCAGCAAAATTTCTAAGCCACAAAAATGGTTCAAATTGTTTGAAATATGTGTTGAATTTTTTCACACATGTTTATATATCAAATTATTATACTAAAACTATTTTTGTGAATTTTTAGAGATTTATGGGATTTAATAGGAAAATAAAAACCCAGTTTTCAAGTCCTGATTTTTTGTCTGCCAGGCTCTGGCGGTCGACCGACCGGTCGACCAGACAAGGAGCCGGTCGACCAGAACGGTCGACCGGATGTGCTCAAAATGTGCACATGGCCATATCAGTTGGCCGGTCGACCGAGCGGTCGACCGACTGAAGGCAACCCACTCTCGGGTTGCCCCGGTCGACCGGGCGGTCGACCGGCCAGAGAGTCGTTGCTCTCTGGTTCAGGGCCCGGTCGACCGGGCGGTCGACCGGAAGGCTCAACGGTCAGAAATTTGACCGTTGGCCGGTCGACCGGAAGGCCAATCTGGGCCTAATCAGCTGCCAACGGGCAGATTCTCTTGGGGCCTATATAAACCCCATTTGAGAGTTGTTTTGGGAAAGGTTTTTAGAGAGAAAATTTTCAGTACTTTTCAAGTGTTTTCAGCAAAAAGTTTTTGGGTTAAAATTCCTATTCTCTATTTGTTTTTAAAGTGTTTGTTATTTCAAAGAAAATAGTCTTTTGGGAATTTGTTTTTGGTCTAAAAATTCTATATCTATTTGGAGATTTTCCCAAGTGATTTTCTTTATTAAAAACACTTTGTATTCTACACTTGAGCTTATCTACTATCCTATCTATAGGATCTTTTATTTGTGTGAAAATTAGTTTGTGGTTGTGGAAACCACCAAGTTGTAACTTCCCTCATTGTGATATCCCTCTAGTGAGAGGTGATTGATTTGGTATCCCTCTATTGTGAGGTGATTGTGGAAGTTGTGGTTGGCTCCCTCTAGTGAGAGGTGGAGGTTGTGTTTAGCTTCCTCTAGTGAGAGGTGGAGTTTGTTGGAATCCCTCAAGTGTGAGGTGATTGTTTTGTATTGGCTAAGTGCCTTCCCCTCTTGTGTGAGGTGGATTTTGTGTTGGTTGTTCATTTCCTCTAGTGAGAGGTTGTATTCGGTTGAGAGAGGAGTTGTGTACTCCCAGTTGTATTGCCCCAAATCCTTAGTGGAGGTTCCCTGTGTGGGAGTCCTGTGTGGACAAGTTAGTGGATTGGAAATCCTTCTGTGTGAAGGCGGGGACGTAGAGCTGTGTGCTCGAACCTCGAAACATATTCGTGTGTTTGCGTTTGATCCATTGACTCTAACTCTCTCTCTCTCTTTTATTTGTGCCTTGCATCATTTCATATTGCTCATTCATATATTATATGCTTGGCTTGTTTGTGTGTGCCTCACTTGTGTTCAACCACGAGAGTTTCATATAGCACCTCAACTCTTATTCAGAGGAATCAAGAGGAGTTAGTCCAGAGTCCTTCACCGGAATTCGGCTACACTCGTTGGTTACATTAAGTGTGTTGCAATTTAGTTTTTAAATTCTGCATTTTGTTCATTAAATTAGCCGTACACCTATTCACCCCCCCTCTAGGTGTACTTACAATTGGTATCAGAGCCTACGCTCCTGATATTAGGTTTAACCACCTAGGAGTGTGATCTTGATTTTGCTAATCTACATTTGCATTTCCATTTGCACACATATAGTTTGCACTCATGAATAGCCCTCCCATGTTTGATATCTCTAGACTTGATATTTGGAAGGTTATGATGAGTTGTCATTTGAAAGCCATTGGTTATAAAGTTTACCTTGGCATTACCAAGGAATCTACCTTAGTGATAGCAAGGATATAGAGGCTAATGCATAAGCCCTAAAGGCACTTAGAGCATCCATTGATAAAAAGTATTTACATGTGTTTTCTCACTATGATTCCGCTTATGCAGTGTGGAACATTTTGACGTCTCCCGAGCTTCCAACGCTTATCAATAAAAGGAGAAAATCTAGTCGAGATGAGTCCGACGAACGTCGCTTCATGGTCCAAGGGAATGACTCCCTTGAGGTACAATCGGAAACTCAACTAGATGCTAGCACTAGTTCACATTACAATGATTGTATGGATGCACAAGCCTTGAATGATGAACTTGCTAAAAATTGATTTCTAAATACAAACTTTTGAAAAAGGATAATCTTGTTTTAAAAGAAGAAAATAAAAATTTATCTTCTAGACTTGAGATTGCTTTACAAGAGAAGGTTGAGTTTTCAAATGAGTGTGACTCCTTGAAAACCCAACTTGAACTTGTTTTAAATGAAAACAAGATTTTGAAAAATAAAAATGATTGCAAAGAAGTTTTGAAGAAAAATGAGTCTTTAACTTCAAAACTTGATTTTGTTGTAAAAGAGAATGATTCCTTGAAAATAAAAATTGCTTCTATTTCAAAGGAATTGGAAATTGTTTTAAAGAAAAATGTTTCTTTGAAAAATGATATTGATTCACATGTTTGTCATGCTAGTGTAGCTTCACCATCTAGCTCACCTATTGCATGCACCTCTTCTTCCATGATTGAAAATGATATTTGTATGCTTAAGAAGAATGTGGATTGTTTGGGCTCCACTTTGAACCACTCACGTTTGGAATATATGTTTCGAAAGAAACAAGTTCCTCCTATGCATGCACACCATACATGGCATACACATACTTCGCACGTTCATGTACACAACACTATGCATGCTCATGTGTACACTTGTATACATTGTGGACGTAAGGGCCACCTTGCTAAATTTTGCTATGATAAGATACATGATGTAAATTTAGCAACAAAATTTGTTTGGGTTAGAAAGGAACTAACCCCTATGGACCCAAAAGAGTGTGGGTACCAAAGACCACCCTATGCTATTTGATGTAGGTGTGGGCTCTCACACGACGTGAGAGTGATGGTACCTTGAGGTGGATGCGTTCCGAGCTTAAAGAGGACTATTTGGATGCATCACTTTCAAGGGGAGTTTGGTGGGAAGACCACCTTGTTTTGGAGACATGGAGAGTTGCCCTCATCGGTTTTGGTAACGGTCTCTTACTCCTCATTTATGTTTGCAATGTTTTTAGGTCATTCTTTTATAGCATGTCTTGTTTTAATGTTCATTATGTCATATGTCATATTTATTAGATTAGTGATATACATGATTAATATTTGAGACACCCATGTTTATATGGATTTATATTTAGTGTTCTCACTTTGTTTTAACTAATGTGTATGTCCTAGATCTAATGCATGTGCATGTACATAATGATCATATGGGTGTTTATGAGTTTTATTTTGATTTCTATGCTTCATGTTTTGATTACTCGTTTATATGTTAGTTTTCATTAAAATTAGGATATATACCTGTACAACTAGTGAGCCACAAATAGACTATTATATGTTTGTGCTTAAACGCTCATTTGTACCCATTAGATGTACTAGTATAGTCTAGTTTTGATGATTCATACATTTGACTTGTATTCCTATTTTTTTTCATGTTATGTTTATACTTCATGTATATGTCGATCTTGTCTAAACTATTAGTCATACATATACATCCTTGAGCCACTTGCCTTCATGTATATACTTTTGTGGACTCATTTATATTTGAATATGTATGTATACTTTAGTTTGTACATGACATACATATACCTTGAAGAATTCTAGTTTTGATGATTTTCATGTTTTAAGGAATTTATTTTTGAGCTCTATTGGCTAGTTTCATGATAATGTGTTTCACAAACAATCTTGTACACTCACTTTATTTAATGTTTTTCTCATGATTTTGTTTTCATGAGTACAATTTGTGCTATATAGATTTTGAGTGTTTTGGTGATCATGTGAATTACATGTTTTTCATGAAATATAATTTTGTTTTATTCTTTACTTGAAGGATTTCGTACTAGTTTACAAATTTTTCATATAACTAGTTCGTATTCTTCATATGGTAGTGTTTTTCAAACATACTATATTTTCAAACCTATTTTTGAAACCCCTACCCATTTAAGGGCGGTTGGTTGGGCGACCATGCCTTGTATGCTCTTTATTGAAAATCTTTTTAAACATGTGCATGAAATGGGTGGTAGGAAGTATGAGTTATACACTTGATTCTAATTATAGTTTCAATTGGTATCATTGGATCTTTTCAATTGGTATCACTATTGACATTTTTTGTATACTCATATATTTTTATATATGTATGCTTACACTTCAAATAGTATCAATTTCAATTGGTATCTAATTTTTCATACATATATATGTCTTATTTGTGCTTACTATATCTCTATATCTTTGAGCACAAATTTTTATTATGCTAAGCTTGATTTCTTAAATGACTATCATATTTCAATTGATTTTTTCCAATTGGTATCTTATACAAGCTTATGCATCATTTTATTTGGTATTTCATAAAGGGGGAGAAAATTCGTATTTCATCTTTCAATTGGTTTTGTTTATCCTTTGGTATTCTACTCCTACACTTTATGATGAAAATGATTGAAAAATTGATATTGATTTTAATTTGGTATCATATGCTCAAAATGAAAAATACTTACAATTGGTAAATGTAAAATATCTTACAATTGGTTTATGTTTTTCAAATTGATATCAAAAAGTGTATAATATTTTCAATGGTACTAATTTTTACAATTGGTATCAAGATTTTTATTTGTTTACTTACAATTGGTAATCAAGATTATCTATATGTTTACATCTTTCATTTTGGTATCAAAATTTTGATTAGTTTCTTTAAGATTTGTTTTCAATGCCTTATTTACTTTCAATTGGTGTTTCTCAAAATTTTTGTTGGTTTACCTATGTGTTCACTTACAATTGGTATCATAATGCACTACATTGATATATTTTTTTAATTGGTATCATGTTGGTTTTGATTTCACCCCTTGAAGTATTTTTTTTTTGTTTCGGACAAAAAGGGGAAGAATATGTTTTTATTGGTTTTCTTTGACCCATTTGTTGATGATTGACAAAAAGGAGGAGAAGTATTTGAGTTATATGTGTAACATCCCGCTCCCAGAATACATACTTAGTTGCGTATTCAGATTTTTCGATCGTATTTTCGATTTACTTCCTGTATTTGTTTTATATTATGAATTCTTTATATGATTGTTTTGTCTTGGATCCGGATTCACGGACTCGGAGTCAGCTCTGATCTGAACCGAGAAACCGATCCTAGTGAATTGCTTGATTTGGACATTCTGATATTCCGATTTGACCGGTTTCAGTTTTAAACATCGTTTTCCAATATTTTAGATTTTCTATGATTTTCTGGAATTTTTCTGAATTAAATTGAAAATCTTCAATACCGGTGTCGACCAGTACCGCTGACCGATTCCGGATTTTTAATTTACAAACGGATTGGAATTACTAAAAGTGCCTTTTTACATTATTTCTTAAAATCACATTTCCTATCTAAATACTTTTTCTGAGAATTTTATGAATTTATGAAAATTCCACCGGATTGGGTGTCGGCCAGTATCGCTGGTTGATTCCAGGATTTTTAGTTTACAATCGGAATTGAATTTCTGAATTCCGCTTTCGCATTGTATCTTAGAATCGTATTTTCTTCCTTACTACATTTTCTGAGATTTTTCAGAATTTATCAAAATCCGGCCGACCCGGTGTAGAGCGGTATCGGCGGTTGACTTCCGGATTTTTAATTTGAAAATGGGATTTTATTTCAGAAAACCGATTTCATATTATTCCTCAGGATGACGTTTTCTACCTCCGGGTAATTTTTGGGATTTTTCCGGAACAGTCGATTCTTCGCGACCATATTATAATATTATTATTTTTATCTTTTCTTTCTTTCTTTCCTTTTCTTTTCCCTCAACCGACTTCACCAACGCCACCTCACCCCCCTCATTAAATCCCTCTCCCATCAATCACATCCCTCCATCATCACCCCCCTTTTTTCTTTTTTCTTTTTCTTTTCTTTTTCTTTCCTTTCTTTTTCTCTTCTCCCCATTTCTTTCCCTCTCATTCTTCTCCTGGAGATAGCCGACGCCCCAACCGGCCACCACCACCGCCGGCGCTCCGGCCACGTCGCCGGCGAGTGATCCCCCCAACTCCGGCGGCCAAGCTTTCTCTCCTCCATCACCAATAACCCCACCATCTCCATCCTCCTCAAAACCACCACCTAATCCACCTTCTTCTTCTTCTTCATCTTCTTCAAATCACCTCTACCACCACCTTCTTCTCCACCCAAATAACACCACCCACAACACCATACTCCTCCTCTTCTTCTCATCTCCTTCAATTCTTCCTCCACCACAAACCTCTCACCCCAAAACCCAAATCCCCTCTTTTTCCCTTTCTTTGGGGGTGGCCGGCGCCACCCCGGACCTGGGCGCCGCCGGCGGCGTGCCAGCGGCCGTGAGCGGCCAAGGAGGGGCCCCTGGCCCCCTGTGCGCGGCTGAGGGGGGGCAACAGCCCCCCTCTCCTTCTTTTCTCCCTCTCTCTCTCACTTTCTCCCTCTCCCCCTTGACCTCTCTCTCTTCCCCTTCCTGTTGGCGCCACCGGCGGCCAGGACCGCCGCCGGCTAGGCCCCGGGCCGGCAGAGGGCCGGCCAGGTTCCCCAGGGCCCACAGCCCCGTGGGCCCTCCTTGCGTGAGGGGGGGCTGCGTGAGCAGCCCCTAATTCCTCTCTTTCTCTCTCTTGTCCCTCTCTCTCTCTCCTCCCATTACAAGCTCTCTCTCTAGATTCTCTCTCCTCTCTCTAACTCACTCTTTCTCTCTCTAGATTCTCTCTCTAGGAATCTCTTTCTCTCTCCTGTACTGTCTCTCCTTTAGGAATCTCTTTCTCTCTCCTGTACTGTCTTCCTTATCTCCCTGTCTCTCTCTATTAATTACTGACGCGGATCTCACCCCCGCGTCCAGGCAACTCCTTAACGCGAGCCTTCGCGAACTTGGCATCTGTTCAGCGCGGCCTTCGCCTTCTTGTATCGACGCAGCGCGGAGTTCAAGCCCGCGTCTATGTCCCTCTCGTGTCGACACGACGCGGAGATAATACCCACGTCTGTGTTCTCGTGCCCTGACTTGAACGCGGGTCTCGAACCCCGCGTTCGTGACATCTTCGCGACGCGACTCCCGCGTCTGTGATTACCGCGTCTGCTATTCCCGCGACGCGACTCCCGTGTCTGCGACCCCCGCGTCTCACTCTCATAAACCCGCGTCTCCCTGTGTCTCTTTCTCTCTCCTCTTCACTTTCTCTCTCTTCATAATTATATATTATTTTATGGCGCGTGCGCGAGTTCCATGGATTTCAGAGTTTTCGGCCTTTTCGGTGATTTAGGCGAGTGTCCTCGCTCTCGCCTCCATTTGGGTTTCCCCGCTTCGTCGGGTCGATATGTATTTTATTTCATGTTTTCATGTATTATGTATTGGGCTGCGTCCCTGTATCTATGTATGGCCGAGTGCTAATGACTGGACATGTATTGCTCTGTGACGAATGCTTGTATTAGGGTAGTTTCATTCTTGTACATATACATGCCTGTGATGTATTTTACTGCTTTATACTATGCGTGGCCGACCCTTCAGCCTCCGGTCCCTCACTATCTCGAAAGAGGCGTGATTGGGATCGTCAGGTTTCTCATTCAGCCTCCGGTCTCTCACTATCTCGAAAGAGACGTGATTGGGATCGTCAGGTTTCTCAGCTCCGTCTGGTGAGCATACTTAGCGCTCAGCGCTTTATTCACTAAATTCGTTTAGGCGAGATGCTGCCGGATTTTCTACTCGTATCTTAAACCGAGTTATCCCGGTAACCTCGCAGAGCGCATTAGTGTCTAAACTCTGTTCGCTGCCTGTGCCTCCAGCTTGTTCAGCTCCGCCTGGTTATCATAATCAGCGTTCAGCACTTTACCACTAAATTCGTCTAGGCGAGATGCTGCCGGATTTTCTACTCGCACTTTAAGCCGAGTCGTCCCGGTAATCATGCCAGACGCTCCAGTGTTAAATACTGTTTGCTGTCTGTGCCTCCAGCTTGCTTAGCTCCGCTTGGTTGTGCTCAGCTACTATTCTATCACATGCCATGTACTTACCTGACATGCTTTACACACTACTATTTAATACCTGTTGCATTACCTGTCAACTGATGTGTTATCACCTGACTCTAGACATGATACTTCTTGGCAAGACCTCTTGTTAAGGCATGACTTGCCACCGGACTAATATCAATCTTTTGACATGACTTGTCACCTGCTAAATATCATCCTCCTGTCATGCTATCACTTGACACCCGGCATGATATACTTGACTCTCATGATTATCACGAGAACGGGAATGATGACCTGACATCTTGATAGTACAAGCTGTACTCCTGTTGCACATGTGATACCTTATAGTACGAACCAGTACTCCTGATATACATGTATTCCTGATAATCCTGACTTGCTCTTGCTCATTTCCGAAATCTGATAATCATCTAATAAACCATAAAACTGGACAACTTGCATCGGGTCGGGGAAACTTGCGGCTATCAATATGTGTTCGTGTTTACAGTGGTACTAGGCATGTTGTGCAACTAAAACTTCCGGTCTGACCTGTGGGCCTCCAGACGACCGAGGGGAGTGCTGGCTCCCTCATTCCTGGTACCATCTTGATAAGGGCATTCCATAAGACTCTCCTGTACGCCTTGCGGCTGGTTCCGAGCACCAGTAACGGAACGTCATGGACCGTGGTCCCGGGCAAGCACGGGACCCACTGTAAACATAGTTCGTTGATACCCCGTTGGTTTCCAATAACAACCTTGTTTTACTCAGATATGGATATATGTGTGCTGGGACGCTAGTTCACATATCTAGATATCAGGGTAAGACGAGCAATAATAATAATTGGCTATATAAGTTGTAAGTGGAAGTATGTGGAATGGGACGCATACTGAAGCTTACAACTTAGACGGCCCTAATAATAATAATAAAAGATGCCAACCATGAATCAGTTGTATGCTTTGCCGAGTTGCTTTCATCGGGTTTTACATCGGATTTCCAGTTTTATGATTATTATTATATTAGCTGCTCATACCCTGCTTTATCCCTTGTCTTCTATTCCACTAGTCTCCTGTTCTTATCTTATCATACCCTGAGTACTTCCTGTCTAACATCTACTTGCTTACATGCTTCTGCTCACGACACGGTTTTCAATGCATGTTTATAATTCGGTTTTATCGATACACTTGTACTTATCTCAGCACGCCATCTGGCTTTGTATCACCACTCGCCTGGGGAGTTTCATCTGACTCCCCTGGATTCTCATGTCCAGGTCATGGAGCTTGGAGCGTGTGGATTCCCCTAGTTGCTGATCAGAGTGGCGCAGCTGAAGCATGGATCCCCAGCAGACCGTCTGAAGCTCTATCCTTCAAGGCCCCCATGTGTGCCTCTCGAGTTTTTCTTTTGTAAACTCGTGAGTGCCTTTTATACTGTTCATACTTGTACATCCTTTGTATTCTCGCATTTGCGCCATGTTGGTGATATAATATTATTGTAATATTTGTCACCTCTGGTGATAACTTTGTAATTGTACTCATGTGTTGGAATGTATAATGCACCATTTGCTTTCGTACTCTGATTCTTGCCTGTACTGATGCTTAGCGTATATACGTGAGGGCATTTCGGACCTGCGTATATACGTTGCAGTAACGTCTCCGTACCCGCAGGATCGGGGCGTTACAATATGCATGTTTTATATGCATGTTTTCATATTGGTATCAAGAGTGTTTGTTTTATGTTTTGATGATATTGGTATCAAGAGCATGAATACTAGTATCTAAAAACATAGTTTATTTTTTATTGGTATCAAGAGCATTATTTAAAGAACATGTTTATGAAAAGAAGAAATAATTTATTTGGTATCAAGAGCTTATTTTCTGCATGTTGATGCATTTCATGTTTGGTATCAAGAGCATATTTTTTTTATTTGGTATCAAAAGCATGTTCATCTCATTGTTTTATGCATGTCTATATATATTCATGTTTAATATTCATTGCATATATTTATTGTTTATTGCTATGCATGAGTTAAGGGGGAGCTTCTTGAAGCTTAACTTTAATCCATGCATATATAACTCCATGAGTTTTGTCATCATCAAAAAGGGGGAGATTGTTGGCCCAGAGGCTTTCCACTCTAGTTTTGATGATGATTAACTCATGTAGTTATGTTTACTAATAATCTTGTGATGTTTAGTTTCAGATACTTAACCAAGATATTAGTAGGTGATTAGCTTCAACAAAAGTGTTTTGAAGCTTTTCACATGGTGATTCAAGAGCCCGAGCGTCAAAGTACATATCTAGTACTCGTTGGAGTCAAGCTCGGTGGATCACGGTTTGGATCGAGTCGACTTGGAGACGGTGCTCTACAAGAAGACCTCGATACATAGTTTAGTTTATTGTTTAGATCCATTTGTAAAGAATAGATAGTGTGGTATGCTCAAGTTCACAACACACACGTTTCATGTTTTGGTTTTGGTTTTCGTTTTTTGGTTTAGCCGATCTTGTTTTCATGAATAGATAGAATCAACAAGTTTACATGATTTAATGTATATTAGATTTGTTCTATATACATGTATGCTTTAACTATTTAAACAAACTTAGTTTGATAGTCTATTTCATGAGTTTGAAGTTTTGGTGTTTTAACAAAACGTATTTTCGGATTTAATGTCAAAAACAATGATATAATATCTTTTATGTATATTGGATTATATCCATATACAATATGCCTAAATGTTGTTTCATATCATGTTTTTGTATTTGGATGAGTTTTGGACAAAACGAATTTTCAATTAAAAAATCCTAGTTTTGAAAAATACGGAATTGGTTTTCGACAAAATTTCTAAGTCACAAAATGGTTCAAATTGTTTGAAATATGTGTTGAATTTTTTCACACATGTTTGTATATCAAAGTATTATACTGAAACTATTTTTGTAGATTTTAGAAATTTTATGGGATTTAATAGGAAAATAAAAACTCAGTTTTCAAGTCCTGATTTTTTGTTTGCCAGGCTCTGGCGGTCGACCGGATCAGGAGCCGGTTGACCGGAACAGTCGACCGGATGTGCACAAAACGTGCACATGGCCATATCAGTTGGCCGGTCGACCGACTGAAGGCAACCCACTCTCAGGTTGCCTGGTCGACCGGGCGGTCGACCGGCCAGAGAGTCATTGCTCTCTGGTTCAGGGCCCGGTCGACCGGGCGGTCGACCGGAAGACTCAACGGTCAGAAATTTGACCGTTGGCCGGTCGACCGGAAGGCCAATCTGGGCCTAGTCAGCTGCCAACGGGCATATTCTCTTGGGGCCTATATAAACCCCATTTGAGAGTTATTTTAGGTAAGGTTTTTAGAGAGAAAAATTCCAGATCTTTTCAAGTGTTTTCAGCAAAAAGTTTTTGGGTTAAAATTCCTATTCTCTATTTGTTTTTAAAGTGTTTATTATTTCAAAGAAAATAGTCTTTTGAGAATTTGTTTTTTGGTCTAAAAATTCTATATCTATTTGGAGATTTTCCCAAGTAATTTTCTTTGTTAAAAACACTTTGTATTCCACACTTGAGCTTATCTGCTATCCTATCTATAGGATCTTTTATTTGTGGGAAAATTAGTTTGTGGTTGTGGAAACCACCAAGTTGTAACTTCCCTCATTGTGATATCCCTCTAGTGAGAGGTGATTGATTTGATATCCCTCTATTGTGAGGTGATTGTGGAAGTTGTGGTTGGCTCCCTCTAGTGAGAGGTAGAGGTTGTGTTTAGCTCCCTCTAGTGAGAGGTGGAGTTTGTTGGAATCCCTCAAGTGTGAGGTGATTGTTTTATATTGGCTAAGTGCCTTCCCCTCTTGTGTGAGGTGGATTTTGTGTTGGTTGTGCATTGTCTCTAGTGAGAGGTTGTATTCGGTTGAGAGAGGAGTTGTGTACTCCCAGTTGTATTGCCCTAAATCCTCAGTGGAGGTTCCCTGTGTGGGAGTCCTGTGTGGACAAGTTAGTGGATTGGAAATCCTTCTGTGTGAAGGCGGGGACGTAGAGCTGTGTGCTCGAACCTCGAAACATATTCGTGTGTTGCGTTTTATCCATTGACTCTAACTCTCTCTCTCTCTTTTATTTATGCCTTGCATCATTTCATATTGCTCATTCATATATTATATGCTTGGCTTGTTTGTGTGTGCCTCACTTGTGTTTAACCACGAGAGCTTCATATAGCACCTCAACTCTTATTCAGAGGAATCAAGAGAAGTTAGTCCAGAGCCCTTCACCGGGAATTCGGCTACACTCGTTGGTTACATTAAGTGTGTTGCAATTTAGTTTTTAAATTCCGCATTTTGTTCATTAGATTAGCCGTACACCTATTCACCCCCCCTCTAGGTGTACTTACATTTTCTTCTTTTCTTTCCTTTCTTTTCTTTTCCTTCTCTTTCTTCCTTTCTTTTCCTCCACCTACTCCCCATTCCCCCCATTTCCTGCCAACGTATGGTAGCCACCAGCAGCAGCAGCTACAAACCAATAGCCCTCTCCCCTATCCCTCTCCCATACTCTCCCTCTCCCTCTCTATCTATTTATTTTTCCTTCCCTTCTTCCCTTCTTCCTATTTTCTCATTCTTCTTCTTCATTTCTCCCACCAATACCCTCACTCCCTTCACAACTGCCGACTCCACCGCTAGGGCCGCCAGCACCGCCACCTCCTAACCGGGGCCGCCGCCTCCCCTAGATTCCTCCTTCACTTCCCCATTTACCTCCTCAAACTTCAACTCATCTTCCTCAATTTCTCCATAACCCATCACCATTAACTCCCTTTTTCTCCAAAATTCTCCACCAATTCCTCCACTTCCACCACCACACCACCATCTCCTCCTCTAACTCTCCAACACCACCCTCAACCACCACAATCACAACCACCACCACCACCACCACACCTACAACACAAACAACAACAATAACTCCAATATCTAGCCTCCTCCTCCCCGAGCCCAAGGCCGCGCCGCCCCCTACTCTAGTTTTTAATACATGATGCATCGTTATGCGAGTTGATATATGATATGTAATGATTTTCTAAAATCAGCATGTTATATGAATACCTGTCGGTCGTTATTATAATTTGTTGAACTGGTATTATACTTGCATGGTATGCTTAGATATGCTCCCGCTTCGCTCGGCTCCGCATAGCTAATTAAAAGATTAATTTATTGTTGTTATAGATATAGTTGGGAAGCGTTTGAAATGTTTAACTATATTATTTCTTGTATCATATTACATGACCAGATGATTGCCTGACATATAATATTGTGGTTCCGTATTGACTCACCTGACACTGACATGTTAATTACCTAGCACTAATATCTTTATACTTGACACCTGATACTTAACACTTGATAGTTAACACCATTACTTAACATGTTATTACTTGACAATTGATCTCTGACACTTGATATCTGACACCGGTACCTAACATGTTATCACTTGACACCTGATACCTGACACCTGATATATGACACTTGATAATTGACATGCTATCACTTACTCGACATATGTTATCACCTGGTACTGACACACTTGACCTGATATTGTGACACCTGACTGGATACTATTACACCTGACACCTGTATTACTTTGCATATTCATGATTATTACTTTTACGAGGACTTGGCATGATTATTATATTGTTACTAGACATTTGGTACTCCTGAACTCCTGTGCTCCTGAACTCATGTATACTTGAACCCCTGAAAAGGGAGACTCCTGACACTATACTCTTGTTGATCCACGTAATTGGATAATCATGAATATAAGATTATTGAATACCCTGTGGACATTATCACTGGACAATCTGTAATAATTGAATAACTTACACCGAGATGGGGGAAACTGATGAGTATTGATATAGTCTCCATCATGTTTATATAATGGTCTTATAGTGTCACGCGGTCACATACTTGGATTCGACCTGGAGGCCACCAGGTGTTTCCGTGGGGTGTACTGGCACCCCTACTCCCCTGCCTGTCGGTTGTGTCATAAGCCCCTGGGCCTATTCCTGTGGGAGCAGGGACATCCTATTCCTGTTCGGGCGTACAATAAGTCCTGGTACCCAGCGATACGTTCTGGCTTAGTACCGGATACTCCCTGACCGTTGTCTCGGGCATGTACGGGACCCATTCTAAGCATGTTCGTTGATCTCCATCAATTTCTAATAACTTACTCCCCGGTCTGTATGCTGAGGTATGTGGAATGGGACACATATTGATGTATACAATAAAATAAGTCTTAATAACATAATAATAACATACTCCTGATATCTGACTAGCTATACACTTGATCTATACTTGGTAGACCTGTGATACAATACATTATCCTGCTTATCACTTACACATAATACTTGTGCTACCTCGTTGGATTACTTGATTGCTTATTTTCGGGTTTTCATACTGTTCCATCATTCTGTTATAGTGAAGGCAAATTCAGATTATATAAACTCAGATTACAGTGACGTGAGTGTAGGGTATATATATAAGGGTTTCCTTATTTGGATTATTCCTTCGATGTACTAATCTCACGGATCGGTAATGTGGGCTTGTATAACTGATTTTCTTGTAGTAGTTATTTTACTTACTGTCTCATTTCATGCTCACATGTGCTTATATTCACGATACACCTTTCTTATACACGTGTGCCTGATATGCACGCCACTTGACTTTATCATATGTACTTGCCGGGTTGCATCTGACAACCCTGGATCCTCATGTTCAGGTCCTAGAGACCGGACCTTGGGGGCCTTACTGTAGCTGATCAGAGTGCACATCAGATCCTTCCGTGGCGATCGGAGTGCAGCAGAAGCTTGGACATCGCTGTAGATCTTCCTCACAGCTCTTCTCCTGATTGGCTCTCTAAGCCCCTCTTGTTGCTCGTGAGCACCTCTCAGCTTATGTTATGTATATCTCTTTGTAAAACGTACTTTTGTATTTTCTGGTAATGTAATATTCCTGTAATATTGTATCACTCTCTGTGAAACCATGTACTTGTACTTTTCTGTTGGAATGTATATTACCACTGTGCTTCTGTACTCTGATTCTTGCCTATACTGATACTTAGCGTATATACGTGAGGGTATTTCTGACCTACATATATACGTCACAATGACGTCTCCGTACCCGCGAGATCGGGGCATCACAGGGTGGTATCAGTGCCTAGGCTCTCACATCTTCAGTACAATCAGTTGGCAGATTAATGATATATTAATTTGTAGCTGGAGAGCACGAATCTTGAATATACATTTGATTATAAAATGGAAGTGAAAGAATTACCGTGTAGCTTTGGGCTAACGGGTCGTTGTTGACACTTAAAAAAGACAAGATTCTTATTGGTCTGAACAATGTCTAAACTTGTTGACATTTACAAAAGACAAGTGACAGACAAGCTGACGACCAGTTTTCACCCATCTCCGAGGGACAAGGAAGCAATTTGGACTCCACTGATCCAGCAAGCAGACAGTGAGCCCGGATTGTCTCTAAATAGACCTCAGCAGGTCTAAAATGCTAGCACTTAACATCATATGAGCCCAAAGGGATAGCCTCGCCTGAGAGGCTAAGATCATCCAACTTCGCCTTGAAGCCATTCAAAGCTCCGCTAGGAAGCTAACTTATAGCTTCGCCTGAACTGCTGAAGCGCAACTCCGCAGAGAGAGTTAGCTCCGCCTGAAGCCACACGCAACTGCGCAGAAAGGGTATGCGGTAGCTTCGCCGAAGAGCCTTCTTCTGACTTTGCCAGATACTGCCTCCGGCTCCGCTGTGAGTTCAAAGCGGGCAGCGCCGCTGCTGGTCTGTCATGATCAACCTTTGACCAATCAAATCTAATCGGATCAAGATCAAATCTGAGATCTAATTTGGCAGTTGATTGCCACAATCTCTTGACTCTTCTAAAACGAGTAAGAGAATCAGGAGAGATCTTTCATTATATGGAAAGAATCAAAACAGATCAAGAGGATCAACCGACCTGCCATTTCTAGCTTCGCAGAAGCTGATCCTAGCCTCGCAGCAAGGCTACTTTTCAGATTTAAACAGATTTGATTCAATCTATTTCTATATTTTCAAGGGACAATTATACCCTGCTCTCCCTATAAATAGCCCACTAGGGCACAAGGAGGACAGACCAGAGGCAATACGCAAGAGAGAGGACTCCACAAGCAGAGACTTCTTCACGACGCACCGCGCGCACAAGAATTCAGAGACTTTTAGAGAATTGCTTCTATTCAGGGTGCTGATACCCTAATACCTTCTTCTCAAGGAATCTCCGGAACCAGGCGAGAAGGAATTCCTAATTGAAGGCGATTTTGAGAAGTAATAAGAGGTTCTACAACCTTCTGTTCTCTGATTCCCCGAACCAGGCGAGAAGGGAATCTCATCGCTCGCATCGTCAAAGGGACAAAGTGATCGCGCGCTGACCAGACTCCTATCGGCACACTTCTCCAGAATCTCTGAGGAGATCTACTTGTAATCTTTTAAGAATACTTGTAATTTAGCTCCTCAACTCTTTTTATTGTAAGTTTTTCCCTTTGTAAATCAATGGAAAACAAGATGGCGACTCTGCTGGGGATTAAATTCTCCACTGCCGAGAATCAAGTGTCGCAATGCGACGAACAGACCTGCGGGTCTAACTCTGAATTCAGAAAAGCCGGTGCAGCCAGAGCCTCTCTGGCCAAATCTTCAATGCAAGTCTCTGCGGAGACAGATAAGGCTCTCTGCGAGCCTACTGCGGTTCTCTGGCGTAACAAGGAAGCACGCCCGCAGTCCAAGTCCTTCACTTTCAAGAACCTGGTCGTTCAATTCGACCAAGGAAGATTTGAAGAAGTCCTCTCTGAGGGTGGTCTAATGCTTCATGCACGGAAGCATAGGAAGGTCTCCACGGCTAAGGTTTTAGAAAAGAAACCAGGAGGAGCAGAATTCTGCCAACACCCCTCAGCCTCGCATGTGGCTAGTCAGGTTCCTTGCGAACCTAAGTCTTCCTTGTCAAAACAGATGTGGAGGCCAAAACTAAAGGCTCTGGGTAAAGCCTCAGGCGTAGCTACGCCAAAACCGCGTCTCTCTCGCGAAGAAAAAGGCAAGATGCCTGTCTGCTCCAACAATGCTGCCAGCCGTGAAGTCACGATGGCAATCATACCGTCGCCCAATTCAAGAGCAGCAACGCCTTGCGCCGGCCTCGTTCTCATAAGCGAAGCTACTGTACCACAAGCGTACGCGCAGGGTTCATCGCCGCGAAGCTACAGCCAAAATACTATCCAAGGCTAATCGCCTTCGCAGTAGCATAGCGGGTAAAGCACCACAAGCGTGATCCGCTCTCCAGTTCGTCAGACGCTAAGCTCGCGCTTTGTGGCGAAGCTAGAACTGAAACACTATTAGTGCTAATCCCCTCTGCGGGGATAAAAGGAGCAGGACATTGTCCTATGCGCGATCCAAAAGAGCCTCTGCGCTGGATTGTATAGGCCCAACTGGGTCTGACCTGCGGGAATTCTTGACGAACAAACAGAAGTCAGAATCTTTCGAACTACTTCCCCCAGTTGTCAACAAGTGGGATGTCAACTGGTGACCGTCCACTCAGTCCATTGCCGACTAGGACCAAGCCTCGCCACGTCTCCAGGCCGACGATCAGTTTTTGATCGGCTGTGGTACAAGCCCGGTGAAAACATCATAAGAGGAGCGTCTCGCGAGACCTACCCTCTGCTTCCATCAACATGACCGGGAGAGAGGACGAGAGCTACGCAAGGGAAGACAAGCATCTAACGACACCCCTACAGCTCCCCAGATCCAGATTACAGCCCACGCTTAGGCGAAGTCTTGGTGCATGAAGAGGGTGTTTTCTGAAATACCAGATCTAGGGTGGCGATACCCTATAGATATGAACAGCCTTCTTCCTCAACGGCAGTAGCCTCGCCAGAACCAAGAAGAAGATCAGTCCAGTCATCTGATGAAGAAGATGACAACAGCGGGTATGCTTCTTCGGCGACAGAGTCAGCTCGGTGCGAACAGACAGAGCATCAGTAAACATGGCTGATAATGGTAATGACGACCTTCGTCGACGTTTGGAAGCTCAGGAGCAAACTTTCAAGACCCAGCAAGAAACTCTGGACAACATTCAACAGATGCTTGCTCAACTCCTCAGCAATCGGAATGACAATGATGCCAGGAGCAATCATGATGAGGAAGAACATTTTAGCAATGATCAGCCAAAGACGGGAGAAATCCAAGGAGGGTTCTTCTTTAGACGCTGAAGTCCTTAAGGGCCTCCAAGCTCAAATTGCATCCCTATCTCAGAGGAATGAATTAAAAAAGTAGGGGCAGTCCGTCCTCACCCGCTAGAGTGGGATTCAGTACCATACCCACCAAAGTTCAACACCAAACGTTGCATACGTATGATGTAGAGCTCACCAAATCAGCACATCTACTATTTTCGGTCTCAGACCGGTAATGTTATAGACAATGTTTGATGTTATGGCTAGGGTTCATTGGCACCTTAAAGGGGGTAGCATTCGACTGGTTCCGAAGTCTCCCTCTGGGCTCTGTCAATTCTTGGATCGACCTGGAAACCCGATTCCTTTCTCGTTCTATGAGGACGACACCGAGGTAACCATGGACAAGCTCCTCTCCACCGTGCAGAAGAAGGGCGAATCTGTCCGTGACTATATTGAGCGATTCAGAAACTTATCTTTGATGTGCCCAGCAGGGATGCCATTACCCATGCTCTTACAAACGTGCAGGCACAAACTTCTTAGACCAAGTAGAGGTTCGCATGGGGGCTGTCAAAGCCCATACCTGGAAAGAATTGGTCGAACAAGCTGAGATAGCCGAAAAGTCGGTTAAAAAGTTCGAACCATC